>JAHLJZ010000070.1:0-121377 GCA_025602915.1 Paraphysoderma sedebokerense
TACCTTTTTCAAGGACAATAAAATTGGTTTAATTCCCCTAACCTAACCTAACGACTTCAGAGCAAACTTAGGTCACAACTTCAGAGCAAACTTAGGTCACAACTTCAGAGCAAACTTAGGTCACAACTTCAGAGCAAACTTAGGTCACAACTTCAGAGCAAACTTAGGTCACAACTTCAGATACCTAGACTTCCATCACAGTACCTTCGTCAGAAAGCGTTGGGCGATTATCGTCGCAGCAGATATCGTCGAGTATCCCGTCTGGTGCCTCCAACACGACCCAGTCGGCAAACGTAACATCGAACACATCCGTCGTTTCAGATAGTACTGCTCGTACTTCAACTGGTTCATCTTCCAAGGTTTCTTATCCTCCGGTATATAGCCCATCGTATCCTCCGTCAGCTTCGGTCAAGCCGTCTTCGTCACCCTCGTATCCACCTACTTACCCGCCTTCATCAAAAACACTTCCGTCTACAACAAAGGGCGATTCACCGACGCCATCAGGTGCAGGTGCAAAACCATCTGGAGCTTCCCCAAATCTTCGCCATATCAATCGATTTTCGTTTGGAATAACCAATGATAATGATGTACCGTTAGTGACGAAATCGGAGAATGTAAAAGAACCATCAGGCAACACAGTTTTGAAAAATCCTTGGGCGGAATAATAATATCTATAGATGGGATGGCAATCCACTCGTATGTATTATACTGTGCAAATTAGCAATACATTATTGTATCACATCCAGCAATGTACTTTCTGATACACGCTATCCGTTTTTATTTACCGGGATTCAATAGCTAAGCGATATAGAAATTCGAAGACCCCCAGACCTAATTACAGCAGTCTATAGATCCGATATTGGAATAGCTATGTTTATAAATCTATGTGCGCTAAGTTGGCATCAGAACCTTCCCAAAGTTTTTTGAGACACTGTGGTTACTACGTCGTTCCAGTGATTCGTTATCGATTCGAGCAAAGTGACTTGATGGCGAGAGGGCAAATTAGATTGAGATGTGTTTTCGGACTCGTGCGATGGGGGAGATGATGAATTCTAAGTAGTGACAATGTAAACAGAGCACAAAATTGCCGATGAATCAACATGGTTGATCACAAATAATGTTTTTAGCCTTGTTTTCAAGCAACAAAATAGGGAAAACAATTCAGACAAAGAAAAATTGAGAATATTAACTTCTTCAAAATTTCCGAATTGAATCTTTGTCACATCTTTTTGTATTCCCCTGAGTTTATTCTCGGCGTACTGAAAATCTGTGTCCATTCTGGATAGGGTTATGGAATAGAGTGTCGTGGCAGCGAGTAAACCGCCAGTCATCCCGAGAAAGAATTGTCGAAGTGTGCCAGACATTGATTAAGTATGTATAAAATATGGTGGATGGGTAGATGTTTGGTAATGCGGATATATGGCGGGGGGTGTTAAGCTGTGGAATTAAATTCACGACGCTTCAAGTCCGGTTCTTCACCTCAGTTTTCTCTGTGACCATCACTATAACATATGATGAATGTTTCATCAACAATTGATATTGCAGCGGTCTGTAAATAGAGATAAATTGATGAATTTATGGTTTGATCAGAAATGAATTATTATGTGGGCCCTTCAACAGTACAGTCGCGCCACCAAAAATTCGTAGGCATCTCGAAAATTAATATCTATTTATTACAGACTATATTATCAGTCATGACCGATTGGTTTCATTTTTGGGTTCTTAATGCTAACGGGCATGTAAATTTGGGGAAACGGTTCAGGCAATTTGTACTTGTAGTGTGATTTACTCAATGATATCACAACTTGCTGTAGCGATTGTGGTTCTCCCCGTTGCCCGATCCAGCACTATAACTTTTCAAGAACTTATCCACTACATCGTCCGCCGCAACACCAGGTGTTTCATCGCCTAATAGTACTGATTTCTCAAGCTGCTGTACAGTGTGTTGGACGGTTGGATTTGACCTTAGTCTAATTTCGATGATGCAGTATAAACTGTAAGTACATAGATAGAGATGTAAGATAATTGAAGAGGAGTAAGAGGATTATTAACCTTTGCTGTAATTCTTCCATAATCAACCTCCACATCCATGTCTTTCTTTGTAACGATCGCTTACTTTCTAATTGAGATGAATTCTGCTGCCAGAGTCAACACATAATTAGAGTACCATCGGAAGAAATAATATCGCACAAACCAATACTGAGTTATAGTACTCCATTAACATATTCCAGACATCGGTAAGGCCTCGTTTTTGCAACGCAGACACTCGCATGACTTGAGGCTTCCAACCACTTTCACCAGGTTGAACAAACTTGAGAGCAGATAAATACTCCATTTGCGCAATTCTGCTTGGTCCTTCTAGGGGTCCGTCAGATTTGTTGACTAAAATCAAATCACTCATTTCCACGATTCCTTTTTTAATCCCTTGTAATTCATCTCCACCTGCAGGAGGGACAAGTAGAACAAACATATCAACCATGTCGGCGACCATCGTTTCCGACTGACCTACACCGACAGTTTCAACAAGGATAATATCGTACCCGGCTGCTTCACAGATTAATATAGCTTCTGATGTGGCACGGGCGACCCCGCCAAGAGTCCCTCTGGATGGAGATGGCCGGACATAAGCGTTCGGATGTCGGGAGAGTTCTATCATTCGAGTCTTATCTCCAAGAATAGACCCGCCGGTTCGGGAGGATGATGGATCGACGGCCTTGGGTGAATGATTAACTTTCCACACTATATTTGCCTTGAGTGAAAGAAGAAGGAAACACATCTTACCAATACAGCCACTTTCATCCCTCTATTGACCAACCACATGCCCAAACTCTCAATGAAAGTAGACTTCCCAACCCCAGGGGACCCTGACATCCCAATCCTAAACGTCGTCGGCAACTTGCTCAATAATTTTATGTCTCCGTCTAAATCATGATCAACACTCAAATCTTTCCTCTTTTCGAATCCTTTTGAACCCGAGGCAGAAGGCAAGTTGGGAACAGCTCCAGGATGAGAGTGGGTCGAGGGAGCTCGACGTAGACGGGGCATGGTGGGGTTGTAGTAAGCTGCCGGATGTATTTTTTTAAGATGATTTAAAATTTGAGATAACAACCACTGCGCATTCTTTTTGTGTGTCGGGTTTGTCGACTCGACTGTTTTGTCGAGAAGGCAAAAGTCGAATTAAGATAGTCGATCGAGAGGTAAGAAAGAAATAAAAAGCATCAATATTCAAATTCAGTCCACCCTCAAAATCACAATTATCATCTTCATTACATTTACATATAAGACTACCAAGCTTAACTTTAGCCATACCGAAGTGAAATAAGGAACAAACCTAATGTAATCGCCTTCGCCAAACTCATTCTATCCCCTTTGACCAAGCCCTGAAATATATTTTCTGTCACAATGTCATGTTGAATATCATGTCCAGCAGAATACCATCGTTTTGAAAACCCTACTGTATTTGCTTTATATCCTATCCTCGTTCGTAGGGCCCGTAACCCTTGAACTCGATTTGGGTATTGTAGATTTTGAAGGAGTGGCGTTTTAAGCTGTCCAAGTAATGATGAGGACCGAAAAAACGATGATATCATAGATCGGTACTTGATCATGAATGATTGCAAGCGGTGGGGCAGTAAAAAATGGGGAGGGCCAAGTTTTAAGTTTGAACATGAAGGAATCTCGCGTTAATGAGGAAGGCAATACCTTATTCATAATATATCTCAATAAACTTTGCAGACTTTGTGCTTATAATATTGTTCAACAAAATCGTCGATGGTAAATTTATTGATTGCGCGGAAGCCTTAAACGACCGATCACCGTGAAGGTTGACTGAATGATGATTGTCAAGGGTTCAGCAGACAATACTCATGAATTACCAAATTAATTTGCAGAAATATATCAGAGAAAAATCACCTATACACTGATGTTAGTGGTGTGTATTACATCAATCGTTTTACATTCAAATATTTAATGATGAGGAAAAACAGGTCAAGATAGGATTGTATTCTACAGTTATCTCCTGATTGTCAGAAAGCGACGCCATATCTACAGACAATCGTGAGCATATCATCAACTCAAATCATCGTACAATCAAACTCTCAACCACACTGTCCAGCCACGCTGCATCTTTTTCTTCATTTCCAAATGCACTATTTCCACTTTGCCTGCTTTCAACCTTCTCAATTAAGAGACTTCGTTCTTCAATTTCTGCATTTCGCAACCTCAGTATTAACGCCTTGCACTCTTGAACGCCATCGATTTGAGACCGTATTATACTGTGCAGTGACGTATATTGATTTTTGAGATTGTCGATCTATTGTGATTTGTACAGAAAAGTCGGTCAGTTTAAACGGTTATAAAGGAAATAAAAATAGTATACTCGCCTTTCCCAGGACTTCATAGTTTTCGTTACACATTTGTCCCACATCAATTTTTAGCTTCTGCAATTCTTCAACAACCGTTTCTAACGACACAAATTGTCCGTGTTAGTGCAATATTACGATTGAGAATATTGTCATTTCATCCCCAGGATCAAATGCATCAAAAGACAGTAAACTATTATCTGATATAAACAAGGATGAAATTACCCAGATCATCAATTGCTGCATTCCTCACACCCATTTTACTAATCGTATCCAGCAATGCATTCGACAGTACTTTATAATTCTGTTCGAAACAGTTTAGTCTGGCAACGATCGGTTCCAATTCTCGTATCTGCTTTTAGAATATGTAAGGGTTGATTCAGTGGAGAGTGTTGAAGTCGTATGAGTTATGAAAGTCTATACCTGTGTTCCGACAACATTCTCTACTTGGACAAGTAATTTCGACTGATCAATCAGTGATTTTAATTCTTTAACTTGGTTTGATTTCTGGTTGAGAAGATTGTAAACCTGTAAAACTTGTTCCTATTTGATGACAACAACCAAGAATGCATGTCAGAGAGAGTCCGTCTATAAATCATAAATTGCAGCAATTTCACTATCCATCATTGCCTTATTTAGTAAGTAACAAAAGCACTCACCTCGGCATTTTCGTCTTGCATTTCCCATTCCCATTTCGCCTTTCCATTCATAAACCACCATTGTAGTAATCTACTATACAACAGTACCACATCTTCTTCCAACGTGACGCTGGAGACTGACTCTGGGGCTTTAGATTGAGACCCACCCAAGGAACTCCTACCGAATGAAGTTCTTCCAACACTTGGCCGACGCGAATGAGATGACGATAATCGTGTGCTTTTGGAGTCAGCGGCTTTATCCAAAAATTCTCGAGAGCGAATAATGGAAGAAATGGATGATGTTCGACTGCGTACTTCTCTTGTGGATACTTGAGTTGTCGAAACCGAAGTTGAGCTGGAAGCGGTAGTTGTAGTAGGTTTGAGCGACTGCTTTCTGGCATTCAGTTGTGCCTTTGGCCTAGCAGCTAAAGAGCTTGTGGCAATGGAGCTCCTGCTAAGTGATGAAGTAAGTTTTTGAGTTGTGCTTGATGTCGTTACATTGGATAGGCCTTGGTGTTTAGCGCTTAATCGTACTGTTTTGACCGAACTCGGATAGACGGAATTTCTTTTTAACGTAGTGGATGCAGAAATTGAAGATGAGGAAGAAGAAGGAGCGAATGATTTTCCAAAATTTCTCTGGGTTCTGGAGGCACCGGCGATGGATGAGGATGCGGTGTTGGGTTTATTGGTAGTTCCCCTTGCCGTTTGAGAAGTTCCGCCGGGTGCTTTCGTTTTCAATGCACTCATATAGCGGGATTCCACTATGCGACCTGTCAATACAGTTTTGAATCAATACAACACATTATAATCATTATCTTGTACATCGAGATACAATGACGGGCCGGAAGATGAATAGAGAGCTCACCCTTTTTCTTTGGCTTTTCAGTAGGGGGTGCCGTTTCGTTGGACGACATCGAGCGAATACTGAATGCTTATTGCCAGAGTGGAATCAATGCAATGCTGTGTCTGAATATCGATACAAGCGATATGGATTGGAATGGATGGAATGAGGGAATGCTGAATGCCCTCGCGCCGAGTGAAGCAATCCCGTTCACGCGTTCACCACTGCTTCACTGAATAGAGTGGAATAGAGCCATATAATTCACTTTCAGTTTATTGTAGGGTCCAAAACATTTTAGCACACTCATTCCTAATTTCAGTGCGTACACTTATCGTTTATTGAATACAAAGTAAAGTTGACGCTAGTGTGGAACTACATGGCCATGATTTTCACCATGGCTGGTTCTGCCAACAGACCAGATCTTCCAGAAATCGTCCCAGTGAGTGATCACGATGAAGGCACCGGCGTTCATTAATTCCGCACTTGCAGTAGCTCTTTCTTCATGTTCCAAGCTGCCTACATACCCGATCACATCAATGCCAGCTCCAACCGCAGCCAACGTTCCATTAACAGAATCTTCAACGGCAAAGCATTGCTCACATCTCATACCCATGTCCTGTAGCGCATACAAGTAGACTTCTGGATCTGGTTTACTCTTGGGAACCGGGAGAGATGATACGGCGCTATATACTTGATTTGGCGGAATGTGTCTATCAAGGTCTGTTTTCTGAAGGCAAGCGCGAACTCGGGGAAGGGAAGAGGACGAAACAACTGCTATTGGTGTGCCTAAAACCGAATCAAAGAGTTATACAATGATGCGTAGTTCGACGACTTAAAGATTATTACTACCGTTTGATTTGAGATTGACAATTGCGTCCATAACACCGTCGCACAGCTCAACTTTCTTTTTCAAAACGCTTGTGACTCTTTCATCTTCTTCCCGAGCCAGCTGGTCGAGTTCACCGTGAGCCAATGAGAACGAATACATTTGTCCCAACTTTTCGACAATACTTCTGAATGAGCAACCTACGAATTCTTGCTTCAATTTTTTCCATTCGTACGTTTTGGCGACATTTTTTCTCAACAAAAGCTCATTGACTACATCACAACAGCCTGAGAAAGCCAACGACTCTGAATCTACCAATGTGCCGTCACAATCTAACAAGACACATTCCTTAATATAACTCGGGCGGATCACTGGATTCTGAGCGTCGCGGTAAGGGTTGGAGGTTTTGAGATGACGGTCGATCGCATTACGTAAACCGTGAGATGCAATCATTCGAATACAAGACGTGAAATAGCCTAAGAATTGCTCAATCTCGGCAATACAGGAGAAGCGTACGTCCCTTAATACGGATCCGACTTCAACAAAAAAACCTTTTATATCGTTTGAATCCACATCTTTGACTAAGAGTTTGCGTATTTTTCCTATCAATGGACAGAGTAAAGGCACTCTCTCATCCGTTTGTTGAATAGGTACACCGGTTTCAGCCGGTGTGACCAAGTTAAATAGCCATATCGCCGCAGCAAATGTTGGGGTCCGGAGAATCGTTTTATTGCGGTGATAGTGGTCTAAAATCGGTTCGAAAAATCTTTGAGCAACTTTTCTAGTAGATGATCGCCCTACACGATATATATCATCGGGGAGTGAACTGTTTCTGAAACGATCCTGAATTTCTTTGACATACATGGAAATTTCAGGGAGCGGGTGCTCTTCGTTGACAAGAACCCTAAGAAAATCTCGATGACAGGCTTTCAGTAACCGAGAAACATGGGGATCACGCATTGCTTCGTGCACGTAATGGATACCCAAACGTTGGCTAGCTACCGCCAAAACATGATGCCCCCCATTAATGATTAATCCTTTACGTTTCCAATGGTAGGTGCAGTCTGGCACAATTTCAGCGCCTGAATGTTGCCAAGGCGGGGACGGGAGACGTAATTCGGTCTGCTCAATAACCAACTCCTTGAATGGTTCCGTCCAAATAGTGAAATCACAGGACCGAGCATCCGTATCGATTGATTCGCACGTAACTTCTGCCGTTGTGACACTAGGTACGATTCGATCCACCACGGTGCTCACAAATTGGACCGATTCATCGATCCACTTTTGACAGGGTATATTGTGAACGGCACCGAGAAATGTAAGCAATGCTCTCTTCAGATGAAGCCCATTCTTCTCCAAATTGTCCAGGGGCATTACGGTGAGGGGAATTCCAGTGAGTTGACGTTGCTTTAAGCCTATATAAACTTCGAAGTTAATTCAAGTATGCCGGGTACAATTACGAGTGAACTTACCGAAAGCGAGATAACCGTAAATGGTCTCAAATTTGCCAAAATCATCAGATTTCATTTTTTCCAAATCATGTTTTATGGCATCAGCCTCCATATTCAACTCTTTATCCATTAAGTGATATCCGTTCGAAGTTACCGTAAGGGTTAAGAGGCGAATACGTGGATCGGCCATCCACTTTACCAATTTTCTCGGATCTCTGACTGCATCTACTGTATCGACAACGGAATCCATCATTGACATCTCATACCTTCCATCAAACGCTTCACCTAACAAGTATTCACCACTGTGGGCTTCGAGTTGCCGAAGAACGGAACACGACCGTATAGAAGCCGTGACAATACCCCACGAGGTATCCTTTTTCAGAATGTCTTGGACATAAGCTCCAAGGTGGCCCAATACGAATCGACCAGTTCCAATATGCAAGATTCCAGGTGTCGCGCAAATTTTGGGCGCTTTGCGAATCGAATTTGAGGGTTGAATAGATTTTAACGATGTCATTGCTAGAAACAATACCGGATTTTTGGGTTCGAAAATGCAACAAGTAGTCAATTAGAGTGCTGCCGAATAGTTCAATTCGGAATGTAGTTCGCACGGTGGAGGCGGAAGGCGAGCAGTCACATTTTAAAGGATCCGATGATTAAAACGTAGGCATTAACTTATGATCGTTTATCTGAAATGATTGCAATCGGTGAGCTCATAATTATTTGAACCGTGACATCATATTATAGAAATTACTCGCCACCACAAAAGATGGAAGACCTTTAGAGATTCAAACTCTGAACTCTAACAAGGCGTCCTAAAGTGGCATTAAGCTCAAGTCGGAAATCTATTAAATTCTATTCCGATCGCCAAACATACAGCAGAGAGTACTGTTCAGGCACTAGATGAATCCCGTATGAGAGAAAACCAAGTCTAATGGGATTCGTTCCAGCCAGCAAAGGAACCCTGGAAATTGCACGGCGCTGACCCTAGACCGCTTCATCGTTTGGATACCGAGAATATATCGTAGCAAACTTGACACCATTTGATTTTTAGAGTTGTGAAAGATGACCTATTAATCGGATAATCATTTTACGAGAGTTGACCGGTATTTAGATGAATATTTTGACAACGGTCACGTTCAATTTTCAATCAGGGCATATTTTCCACCGGATGTCTGTCCACACTAGGCATTCCTTCCGGCGTCCGGCGGCCGGCTACTTCCCAAATTCCCGAATTCCAACTTTTTTTAATCATTATTGCCTAGGGGGCTACCCACCTAATTTTCTGCTTAAGTTGAGGTGGTGAAAGTTTCTGTTACATCTCATCGTCGTGAGGGGGCGCCAAATTTGTGATTTCGTTGGGATGAAATCGGGATTAGTCGATATGATCGGCGCTATTAGGTCACTTCTATGATGGGAAGATAGATCAACTCTCGGGAAAGGTCGAGTTCAATACATTTGCCTACGTTTACTACATCTAATCAACACTTCATCATGTCAGATAAGAATAGTGCCATCTTGTATCTCAGTATTTGCATTATTGTCTCGCCCAGTCTCGCACTCGCTTTTTTTCAAGTAGGTCAACCGACCTGATCAAATTGTTTAAATCAGCTTTTCGGTTGTGATATCAATCTGTTGTCTATTCGGAAATCTGTCAGTAATAGCAAGCCATCCATCCTGTAGTAGTGTATTCGCACTTTTCGACCTGAAATTCTACAAAATTCAGGCAACAATCAAAGTCAGGTTTGAGGTTTTGATTCCTCAGTAATTAAGTAAAAGCTAGTTTGCGTTGACATAATAGTGCACTTCCGATATCTATTAATATGAAGGAAATTATCGTACCTTTGTAGATTTAACAACACATGTATATCCGTCATGACTTATCTCTGTGTCTACTCAGATCTAACTATCAAGGCGTCAACCAACATGATTTCCCTCTTCAGTCATCAGTCTTCACATTGTCGGGTCAAGCTCAGGGCTGTGAATAAGTGCACTGTCCAGTAATTTTATCATCACCGTCTTAAGACGCCGACTACCATGTCTTATCGACTATTCACAGGATGTACCAAGTCAACTTCAAGAGATATGAAGGAAGTCGAGCACGATTTCGCCAACGTTTTTAGGTTATTGTTTGATAATTTACAAGACCAGGAACGAGCCTAGGTATTTTGTTATCCTGTTTATATCTGGTTCTACGCTGATCAGCTTAACTGGTCCTGTATCTCCAAGACTCCAAAGATCCGACTCCAGAAATTGGGGAAAGGTTCGTGCTCAAGTGACAAAATCGGAGAGTACGTCCCCAATCCCCATTAAAGAAAAGGCACAAAACGAAAATTTCGGCATTCGGAAACTCGTTATCTATGTAACGGTACAATCTCTAGTATAATGATTTGGTAACCAAGGATAAATCATATCAATATATATGTAAGTGTTACGAATAACGCCCGGTGTTCCATCCGCAACCGGCTAACAACAAGATGTCAGAGATTGAGAAGGTTTATTGAAGAAAATATCTGTTTGGAAAATAAGGAACTGCCTGCAAACATTCAAGGAATGAAGGAGAACTTTGGCAGTGATCCATCCGTAATTCGGGAAATGTAGATTGAACTCATCTTTTCGAAAGCTCTTGTGCATCGATTCTGGGGTTTACCCAGGTGTATTATTATTGACGCGAGACTGACTTAAAACAAAAAAGATCAAATGTGAGATCCTAGTCGCAGATGTTTGTACTTCTAACATAGCAATAAAGCTATATCTTCGATTTTTATCATGTCTTAACTTTCATAAATCATAAGGTTGTTCGTAAGTGAGATTAATACAGTAAAACTGAAGGTCTGTTTCAGCGGCGGCTGCTAATGTACAGTTCATGAAACACATATTTCACGACGCACTATATATCATGCAAGATGTCTGATTACAGCGTCTAATATACACCTATATATGTCCAAATCCAAGTCTCCTTCGTTCGTCGTTCCATCTCGCATTTTTAATTTCGTTTAAATCTCTCTTAAGAAACACTTCTCCTTTTACGTTAAACCCCCATTTCATGCCTCTGTCTGTTAATACCACGTCCGAGTAATGAAGCGACGAAAATTTATCGGGTGAAGAATGGGTATCTACGGCACATTTCAACGCCATGTATTTTAATAGAGATTTAGGGAATGCCGATTGCATGGTAAATGATGGAGTATAAGGAAGGTCGGATACGGAAATCCAATGGTGGGGATTCAATTTTGAAGACGGGCTCGACCGGGTGGAGTGAGTTGAATGGATAGGATGGGTAGACCTGGGGGAAGATCCACCAGACATGGAAGTTTTCCACTGAAGATTCGTCCCCTGGGAATCATCGACACTGGCTCTAATAACATTTTCCCCACTTCTACTTTCATCTCTCTCGTCTTCCTCCTCCTCAGATTTTGGAACGAAGGATATTCGTATGATGTCCGCCCGCCCACTCCACTGTACTTTAGAATCCCACTCTTTCAGATTTTGTTTATCATTCCATAATATTCTTGCATTCATACTATTCACACCTGGAAAAGAATGCGGAACGTATAGTTTTGGCGTGTACTCTGATAATAGTTTTTCTGTTTGTATATACACACTACAGAGTATCGGTTGTTTGTTTTGGTCGGGGGAATGGATGCGTCCTGTATTTCCGAAGATTGGAAAGTGCAAATGTGCCTCGCCGGTTTTTGGAGTCGAAGAAGGTGAACGTTGGCATTGATGTAGTCGAGCGTCCTCGACGGTTTCGTAAACGTAAAGTCGTTTTCCAAGGACGCCTTCCGTCAGAAAATTACGGGAAGGTGGAGAATGCGAAGTCTTTGATGGATCACCGCAATATCCTATCAACTTTTCGGCTTAGTAATATGTGCGCAAAAAACCAAGCTTGTTATTCTTACCATGGTAACCGATCCACGTATATTGACATCCATGCTTCAACTTTTTGAATGAAGTCCGTCTCTGTAATCTAGTTTGACCTGCTGGTGGATAGAGACATAGGTCGCTTGGTCTCCGCAATAGGTTCATATCATTCACCACTATTGATAATACATTCAAATTCATATCAAGACTGAAGTAACGAAGAGTGTAAAAAGAAGTAAATGCACTGACGTTCGGAATTTATAACCTCCCCATTTACATTCTCAATCTCCTTCGCTGCCTTTACCAGTCGCGGAGAAGCCAGACTGAATACTGTCAGACACAGTGACAGAATCAACCAGCGCATCACTTTTGTATCAGAGTATCTGAAGAGTATGATACGAGAGTCAAACTAAAATATAAATGACACTGAATTTACGGGCTTCACGGTATTTAATGTAATCAAATTGATTGAACACCCATCCATGAATTCGACTGAAATTGGCAGTGATTTTGCATGGGGCAATGTGCATCTGATCTCAAACGTAGTGAACCAAGCTACAATCGGCTAGCATGTATGTATCCTTAGAAAGGATTGTCAAGGATACCCAACTTGCTTCATGGGGTAAAGGGGCATAAAAGTCGTTGCATTATAGTCTGTTTCGACACGCTTATTTTGCATTCATCGTGCGCCTGTGAGTCTGTGACTACACCAATTTGGCCGGACGTGGAGAAATATGGACCCGACAATGTGGCATTGTGATTGAGCCAAAGCGCCGGGGTTGAATATCCGACAGTTTCAATTCGGCCAAGAGTCCACTACTGACGATAATCGGGACTAATCCACCAAGCTTGACTATTTTTACTTTTCCCTCTTCTCGAAATCTGCTGTCTTTATTATGTCTCGATGGTGTCAATTCCGCACACTCAGAAAAGTCCAATTTACGAGGGAAGCCAATCTGTAATATCATCAGCCAATCACATGCGTCACGTCACGTGTTTGCACCCTTTGCTAAAATTAGTTTGACTTTCTGCAAAGGAAATTTTTTGTGTCCGGTCGCATCGATATCGTTCGTCGTCTGCAGTGAGAAGATTCTCGTTGTTATCATCGATACTGAAGAGATATATCGTTTCTGTGGATAGTGTATTTGTTAAAATGCAGCTTCTGTTGTTGCTGCTGCTCCTTTCCTCCTCCGCCATCTCTCTTGTCAATGCTGGTAATGTCCTTTGCAAGTTTTTTTTAGTCACTCCTCGTCGCCGTATTAAACCATATTAACTGGACTCATTTTTCTTCGTTAATCAAAATTTTGTAAATTGCTCACGAATAACAGCCTGTTGCTATACAGTCGATTCTAATGTCATCTCTCCTTCCTTCTACGCTATCAATATTACAGCTAAGCACTCTGACTTCGAAAAGGCTAAAAACTACTCTGTAACCGTCACTTTTGATAAATCGTATGCTGTCACTGATCAATTTGAAGCGCCTTGGAATCTTGCAACTCTTAAATGCTCAAGGGACCGAGCTTCTTCAGGTAATCCCAACGTTTTCAACTGCGACTTTTCAACTCAAAATCCAACCCGACCAAACGAGTTTGGAGCTTCGTTCAAAGTTCGGGTTCCGCCTCAAGCTCCTACTGCCAACAGCACAGCCGCCCCAAATATCACCCCAAAAGTTGATAACTTCTTGGTATTCAATCAAGCATGTTCAATTGCAGAATCATGCCAAGACTTCACCGCTGCTGCTGGGGGTTTTAAAATCGATTCGCCGGTGAATTTGGGACAATTGGGAGTCTTGCCGTTCTACGTCGTCTTGATTGTTGGACTCATTTTAGCCGCTATGTTGAGTGGATTTCTAGTTGTAGCTTACAAGAATTACAAGGGGAATCCTGAAGATAGAGAGAAAGGACCAGTGATATCTCCGTTTGCTCCGACATTACCGAGTTTCGTTGAGAATGATAGGAGAGAAATGCAAGAAAGTGAGAGGAGAAGCAGGTTTAATGTGTTCAAGAGGAAGAAGCCAGAATACTTGGTGACAACCATCATGAAACAGGACGGTACACTGCATGTTCGCCACCAAGGTGGAACATCGTCGACAATCGTTCATAAACATATTCCGAAGCATGACGTTAAGGAGTCCACATTCGATACTGTTGGTTTGGAGGATCAGATAACCATTCCGATGTCTGCCATCAATATGACCGGTGATTTCTCACAGTCTTTTGGCCATGGAGATCTTGGTTCTGGGGTTGCCGACGCTAAAATGTTGCCCCATGGTTCTGTCATCGACGCTAAGGAAGTTGAAAAGCTGGAATCTGAACCTTCCGATATACCAACATCAATTGTTCAATCAGCTGTCGGCTCCGCTTCTACATCTGCCTCGCCATCCCTGTCCCTCAGGCCACCCCCACCCCCCGTTGAAGCGGAAACCTCTTTATCCCGAAGCGAGTCTCGATCAAGTAGGCACTTAAAGCGAAGAAACACAGATAAGCGGATATCTACACAGTCCTCGAAATCGTTGCAACTCGACCGAAGATCATCTCGTTCCAGAAAACGATTGTCAGCCGTATCCCAACATGAATCACAAAACGGTACTTTGGAACGTTCTCTCTCAAAACGTTCCCGCAAAAGCACTCTTGAACGGGCACCTTCGCGGTCCTCCATTCCTCCTCCTCGGTCCCATTCCCCGCAACCTGCGGGTCAGCCTGCCCAGACGTTGGTTCAACTGGATGAGGAAACGATCGAAAAGTTCACGATGTCTACGCCCTCACTCCGTCGCTCTAAATCGCAATCACAAAACTCTCGCAATTCTCCATCTCCTTCCCTCTCGCATTCCAAATCTCATGCCAATCTCGATAGACGCCGCAGCACTCGAAGAACTCCCGGTTCGCGACCGCCACTCCCTTTCACCGAGGCCACTAACCTCACGTCCAGTCCTAATCTGACCAAATCTGTCGATTCTCATAACGATCATCCTCCCTCCGCACAGTCTCATCATGTTGAATTTGAGCAGCCACCTTATCTTGAACCTCATAAAGACAGTGCAATCAGGAGGTGGGCCGAAAACATCGCTAAAGCGAAGGAAGAAGGGTTCTCTTCTCCTGCTCTGTCCGAATCGATGGCTTCCGTCAATTCCTCAACGGCAGCTAAGAACTCTGAGCCGACACGAATTAGATCACCAACCGGCAGTTCTACCATTTCCGAAATCATTGATCCAGCTGGAACAGGTGGGAACGAAATGGATGCCGGAAACAACAAAGGTTCGAGTGTCGGTTTAGGATTGACTCTCTCTCCAGATAACGTTTCGTCTGCTCAGCTCTCAAATTCTGATAATAATCGTCAGCACGACCCCAGATCAAATACTGGCAGCGATGACGACGATGACGATAAACCGTTAGCAATGACTTTAGATCGATCTCTTGCAACTGCCTTATCCAGCGATCTTTCTAGAATTATTAATAAGGATAATAGTTCAATGAACGACCACGAAAAGGACGAGGATGATATTCCTCTCGCTGCTGTCGCATCGACATTATCAAGATCTGCCACCCCATCATTACTTCATATGTCATCACTGACTAATCTCCGTTCATCCTCAAACCGGTCACCATTGCCTCAGAATAACAATAATGGTGTCACTGGAACTGGTAGTGGAAGTGGTGTGGGTTCACCTGTTTCTAGATTTGAAGAAGACGAGGAAGATCAACCTTTAGCGCTTGTGCTCGAAACAAGGGAAACCTTAAAAAGAAAAGATGAAGTGTTGGACGAGTATTTCAGGTAATTGTTTCTTCGGTTGCCATATTGCTTTGCAAGTGGAGCGAAATAAGGGAAACATAGCACGATCTTGTAATTCCTTGTAATTTGTACATACCGCAAAATTTGTCACTTGTATATGTAATTCTATTCTTCATATTTTACAACCATAAAATAGAAATAATAAGAAATGTTCCATTGCATTTGTCTTCAATTGACTTTAAAACGCTAAACGGATTGAATGCATAATTCCCACATTAAACCGTTTAGCTAATCCATAGGACATCGTTACATCGTCCAACATATGATCGTTCAATGTTCAATCTATAAATAGATCAAGTATGATACAACAACAATAATCATGTCTTATCGATCCTGTCGTTTGTTTGAAGCGGTCGCGTTTTAAATTCAGATGGGCCCAGTAACCGCGCGAAAGTTGACGTTCAGCAGACCAAGTTAACTCCAGACAAAAAGAAATTACATCGTCCTGACTTTCTTTACCCAGGCTTTATCACCATTTTATTATTATGTCTGCCTCGAGCATGACTTCTCTAACAACGTGGAAACTCCCAGATGCAAGTGTACCTGGCAATATCATCATTTTAGTAACGAGTTTGCTCGGCACAATCTTGAATTTTCATTTACTATGCGCGTATTATA
Organism: Paraphysoderma sedebokerense; assembly: GCA_025602915.1. Classification (NCBI taxonomy): domain Eukaryota; kingdom Fungi; phylum Blastocladiomycota; class Physodermatomycetes; order Physodermatales; family Physodermataceae; genus Paraphysoderma; species Paraphysoderma sedebokerense. The sequence goes on from JAHLJZ010000070.1 coordinate 16,389, forward strand.
GAAATAAAAACAGACTAACAGTTAACCAATACCCACTTGTAAATATGACTGTTGGTGACTTCGGTCTCGCTGCCTCATGTACTTTGGTGTTCGCACTACATTTGATGTATCGCGATATCGATATGACCTGGTGCCAGGTCAACGGATTTACAAATGTGTTTTTTGCAGGTACTCAGTAATTCATATTATCAAGCTTCTTTATTTCTTCGCTTATTTGTAACATATATTAGGTCAAAGTGTTCTAAGTTGCGCCTTACTTGCCGTCGAGCGTTACTTTTTAATCGTTCATTACCACTCTATCACCCGCCGACAAGTATTCCTATTCTCACTCGGTATATGGTTTAGTTCAACAGCTGTAGCACTTATTCCTATTATATTTAAAACGAACAATTATCCTAAAATTAGCGGGATATACTGTCTGAGCGATAACACGTCACAATTTGTTTTTAATCGCGTGTACGCTATCGGATGTCTAACCATTTTGTTAACTGGAATGATATTTTTAAGTCTGTCGTATTTATTACTCTACAAAAAAGCAACAAAAATTGGCTTTAAATGGGTTTCTGTTGTAAGCATTAATCTCATTTTGAGAGGAAGAATTTCATGCCTTGACAAGTTCTATTCGCTGCAGGAAAATTTAAAAGCAGCCGCAGAAACCGATATTGAATGTACAAAAAATGAGGCAAAAATTGCGCAAATGGAATTTACCAAAAAGTTGGTTTTGATTATCATAACGTTCTGTGTTTGTAAGTAATTATTAGTCTCCGAAAGACAACATTTATGTTATGTGCGTCGACTGACGACATTTCTGTCGATGACTTTAATTTAGGTTGGGTACCCCATACTATTGTGTTTTTCCACGAACTTATCACTGGTACTCCAATGAATCCCTGGTTCGATGGGCTTGCGGCAGTTGCGGGGGTAGCTAATTCAGTGGTGAATGCAGTGATTATAATGAATATGGATACTCGGTGGAAGGTTAACTTTCCTCCCACATTAGGGGGCAGTTTGAAAGGATGGAGAGAAAGTGTAGGGGCTTCACTGGAAAAATTAATGAGTTGACATAATTGGTATTGATTTCTAGAGATAATATATTGGACACCGTGTGTGAATATTTATGGTCAATAGTGAATGAAATTATTCATAAATGGGAACTGATCGTACTTAAATTCACTAGGCTGGGTTCCATACGCGATCGGTTTTTCCTACGATATTATAAGTGGCAATATGATGAATCCATGGTTCGATGGGCTTGCTGGTGTTGCTGACATCGCGAACTCGGTTGCGAATGCTCTTATAATTATGAATATGGATACTCGTTGGAAGGTTACGTTTCCCTACAATCTCGGGCAATGTGTAAAAGAATACATTATTAGAGCGCGAGGGCACGTTTCTGATTTACTATCTGATATTTGACAAGTTGAGGGTCTTCGTGAGACATAAACGTCTTCGCTGCATAGTTATTGACGGAATTTATTACATTCCTCTTAACTTGGCTTTTATTAAGGCATTGATGTTTACTGAAGCCGGGAAGCGTAAAATACAACAATATGACTTCTTGATATCGTGCAGGTGCGATGGAAGAGCATTTTACCATGCAAAAGCCATCTTTCATACAATTTAACCTTGCAGCTGTTACGATGAGCATGAACACTGTATTCCTTTTCCCCACTGATAGCAGAAGAAAGGAATAAATTGATGATAAGGAGAAACGAATAATAAAAGCATAGCCGCAATTAGCTCCAGCATTAAAATGAATGGTTTGAAGACACATCACATACCTCCGGTACTTCACCTGCCCATTGCTCCCAGCCTTGTACATTTTCCATTCCCTTCGGTATATCACTGAAAGGATCCGTCATAACTTTCTTCACGTTCTCTACGACTGAGTAGTCACCCTTTTCGGCGGCATCGATGGCCACTTGAGCAATCCAATTTCGCAATATAAATTTCGGATTTACCTGTTTCATAGTCGCGGACTTTGCTTCAAGCTGAGACTGTAGCCTGTCTGACGAAGGATCCAGATTCCAATCTGAAACAATGCGAGAATTATACTTCTCGATCCAATCTTTCCATTTTGTAGAAACGTCGTCTAGAATACTTTCGTCGAACATTGACTCAGGTTCGGAATTCGGCGTCAACGGATTGCCGAATATCAGATTGAAGATTTCAGTGTTGGCGTTATGTTTAGCTTCCAAGGATATGGGAGCGAAAGGGTTGTAGGAACTCAAAGCACGGAAGAAAATCGTATAATCTGTTTTTGCGAGCTCCAGTATGCGAAGTAGTGGTTGGATAAGATTGTTAAAATCATTAGGTTGAGTTGATGTCAATCCGAGTTTCTGCAAATGAGAATAGAAGTAGTCAATGAATACAGTCTCAGTTATATCAAGCGGCCCAAAAGGCTATTTCACCTTTCTCATTTCATTCGTGTACTTTGACATGAACCAATTTTCATATTTTTTCAACACTTCAATAACACGAGGTGTTGCAGATTTAATCCATTTTTCCTTCATTGCGGCATCTATGTCTTTCATTTCGCTATTTTCCAAACGCTCAAATAGATCCACGTCTTCGGCGGTCATACCGCATAACTCCACCAAACAATTCGCCAATTTGTTGAGATTCCATAAACCTATTTGCGGTTGGTTCTCAAAACTATAGCGGCCACTCTCGTCGGAATGATTGGCGACATATGTTGGGTCATAGGTATCGAGAAAACCGAAAGGACCTGAAGAAAAAAGAATAAGCATTAATAAAGTAATAGTGTGATGTCATAGCTGGAAGGTATACCGTAGTCAATAGTCAATCCCAGAATCGAAAAATTATCAGTATTCATAACTCCGTGTTGCCAACCGTGAACCATCCATAAAGCCATAAGTTCGGCTGTCCGCTTAGTAACTTCTTCGAACATTCGGAGATAAGGGTTCCCTCCGTTGGCCCATGACAATTCTAATCCATACAGATTTTGCGTTACGTAATCGGCGAGCTTCTTCAAATTCAATAGATCATCTCGATAAAGAAATATTTCAAAACTGCCGAATCGTACCCAAGACGGCGCCATCCGACAAACAACGGCTCCATCTTCGACCATTTCTCTACGAACCGGTCGAGTGGTATGAATTAGGGACAGGGCCCTAGATGTTGGAATTTTAAGAGCAGCAAAATGTTCGGAACAAAGAAATTCCCTTATAGAAGATCGGAGAACTGCATAGCCATCTCCGAATCGAGAATAAGGAGTACGACCAGCACCTAGTTTACATTGTTATCAAAATAGAACTGATTGTCGGACGGGAGAGCAGTGGTACCTTTCAATTGAAGTTCCCATCTTTCACCTTTTGCGTTCACGTATTCTCCTAAACTGATCGCTCTACCGTCACCCAGCTGTCCCGCAAAATGACCAAATTGATGACCTTGAAGAAGCAAACATCAGTGAAGTTAGAAAGTGACGACGATAAAGAGGCGAAGGCTAGTATTTACCAGCATAACAATGTGACCACGGCTTCGACCCTGGTATCAATCTATTTCCAGAAAAGTATTCCAAGAATAACTGTTCTTTGGTGGCGGACTGATCTATGTCAATCAGCGACAACGCATCTTCGGAGAAGGAAACTAAGGCAGACTAGTTAGCTCAAAATTCTATTACAATCAGCAAATGATAAGTGACCACTGTACCCAAAGACGGATTTGGTTGCTCTTCTGGCATGACAAAACTGTAAGCGGCCTTCTCCACTTGTCTGCTGTTTCGCATTACAGGATTAGAAATCATCAAATCTGGTGTAAGCTTATCTCGAGGTAGGATATCAATGAAACTGTAGGAATTGAAAATCAATTCAGAGAGAGATACGGAAGACGGCGAATGTTGATTCATTTTGGTTGTATCGACCGCAGCGGGAGGGCACGGCAGTGGGGAAGACGATGACATATTTCGGTTGAACAAGCGAACGACCTGATAGTATAACTGGTTGAATGTAGTAGGTGCCAACGGTGTACCGAATGAAGTATTCCTGACAAAGGCCAAAGCAGGACTACAACGTTTGAATGCAAGCAGAGAAGTCCTCATGTATCGCAGAGGGGACAACCATGCAAATATATATCATGGAGCAACTTTTGAATGAATTCCGGTGAAGTCATGGATTGTGATCGTTTGGCCGATTGAGCAACCATTGAGCCACACAGAGGCACGCTGCAACATGCATAGAAAATTGATCTGGACTATTCAAATTTATTCTCTATTATGCCTTAACGTATAGGTGAAGTACGAAAGCAAAACCCTAGCTTTGCAAAAGAAAAATAGTTCTCGCAATAAACAATATTTATTTTCTGCTGCTGGTCAATGTCTGCACAATTCTCGATTTTTTAAAAGGTCCTTCTCAAATTTTGAATTCCTCTATACCATAAATTTCTCCCCAGGCCTCCGTAAACTCTGAATCGTCTTTTCCAGAAAGCCAGTCTTTTATTCCAGCTGTTTTATAACTTTGTATATCCGACTCAGCTTTCACAGCCCTGCAATAGGCCTTCATACTCAATACTTTAATGGCCTCCTTACTCCAAGCTCCCTGGATATCGGTATCGAACACTTTACCATCATTTGTCTCAGAAACACTGTTGAAGCCTCTTTTGACAAACGTACTTGTACTAAACCTAACCGGTGGTATGTTAATCATCTTTTCATGCCATTTTTTCCAATTCTCTTTCAGCAGGATTTCCTCATATATCTCCATTGAATTTTCATTGTAATACAAGTAGCTATTTTCGTCGTTAAATCCGGACCTCTGTCGACGTCTTGAAGGTGGAACTTGGGGAGGAATGAAAACTTTGGGCACAAGTGGTAACTTGTCGGCTGCAACAAGTATGGAACACACCATGGGGACCCGTTTGACTTCATCCGGTCCGGCAACATTGCTACTACACGCCGCTCGGCCAAACTCTATAGTGATGATCAGAAAAGATGTATGAGAGACTTGAAGCTTAGAATATAACTCACCGAACGCACTTGCTGCAGAATCCGTGGTGTAAAACCGATCACCCAATTGCCGCATCATACTACTCTCTCGGACGACAATTTCTTCCTCTAAACTCTCCTTGTTGTCGCTGCAACTTCCATGGAATCCAACAAATCTATTTTGAGAACCGAAAGCTTTCGCACACGATGTTAGAAATACAGAAAGTTGATTTATAATGAAAAATATGCTTAGCGAAATCTACCTGTGTTTTTCGTGGGTATTGCAAGCGAATTGGGAATATGCAGTATGGTAAGAGCAAACAACAGAGAACAAATTTCAGTTGGCTTCATTTGGAGTAAGAACGAAGTAATTTGGAGAAATAGCTGTGGCGCAACATTCGACGGAGCCTTTTTATTTTGTTTTTTTTTTATATGAAACTATAGTCACTAAAGCTTTGGTGTGAAATTGTATCGATTTGGTTATTCCTTGAAACGGAGAGGGTTGACCCCAATCAAACGCGTTACGATGCGCTTTAATCGAAACGGCATCGGGATGTTTGAAACTCAGAACTTATAGCTTCAAACGACATTTCAAATGTGAGGAAAAGAAAAGAAAAGCTTCGCATTTCAATCCTTCGAACGGTTGTGAAACGGGGCCTCCCGCAGGTTTGAAACTCGTAACTTCAAATTTCAATTGCTATTTCAAAAATGAGGAAAAGAAAAATCATGAATTCGCATTTCAATGATTTTAATGGTTGTGGACTTTTATGCAGTGGCTATTAACACTTCATTAATACATTATTTATTCTGCTTTGTTACAATTCATGATAAAAGTTCTCTGCACCATCAATTACACCCCATATTCGTTTAACTGGATCCGAATCTTTGAACAGCAAAATTTTTCTCATCTTTCCGGATTCCAACCTCTTCAATTCATCTCTGGAATCTGGATTTACTACTACGCATTACGCTTTTAGATTTGATGCAACTACACCGTCGTTGGACCAGCCAGCTTGAATATCAGATGAAATGACACTTGTTTGGACGTTATTAGCCGTCCCTACTACATCAAGAAGGTTTATCACATTCCTTTGTGATCCTTATAGGGTTTAAATGCGAAAACTCGTTATCTGAATTTCTCTTTGCGCGGACAATTCTTTCATACTCTAGCATGGCTTTTTCGTCATAGTAAAGAGTCTTGTCTCTGGGTTGTACTTCTTGGCTATCTGACGGAACTGGTAAGTATGACGGAATGTATGTTTTTGGCAGTCGTGGCAACGTTGAGACATCTGCATAAATAGAGCAAACGATAGGTTGAATATCTTCAGTAGATAATCCAGTGGTTCTTTGGCTACTCTGATAACGAGTACATGCCGCTTGTCCCAACTCCCAAGGCTTTTGTATCGTGGGTATTCTTGCAGCAGTATTTGAGATATATTTTAAACCAGACTTACTGAAAGCACTCTTTGCGGTATCGGAAGTATAGAATCGCCTCCCTAATTGTCCAGGGAACTCATTCTCAGAGATGATTTCAATTCGCTCTTCTAAAGATGATTTGAAAGGACTACAGCTGCCGTGATAGCCTACAAGTATCTCACATTTGTGACGTTTTGTACGTAAAATGTCTATAAAATCACCGACATCTGTGGGGCAATTATTCCTTTTTTCTAGAAACAATGACCGTGACAATAAGAATACGCTCTAACATGCATCCAGTAATATTTTCGACTTACTTTGTTGTGTAGTGAAAGCAGACTTTGCTGATTGACAAAGCCCGAAAATAACAAGAAGTAACGATATTACATTTTTCGAATTCATATTTATTACTTTCGCAGTAGATTAAAAAGATCAGGAGCAATTCCTTAAAAAAAAAGGGAACTCAATCGCTCTGCGGTGCATGAGATCCGTGTCATAACTCCGTATCTCTTGGAGTCTTGGAACACGGATCAACGAAGCACAGTCAACAGATGTGAGACATGATCTCCAGCGTTAACTAATTACAAGAATCTGATTTCCATTGGCCCGCTTTGTAACTTTTGATAACTGTCGCTTCATTTTACGGGTGCTGTTGAAAAGCACTAGACAGGCCCTAGACGTTTATGGTTTTTCCGGTTACACCAGTCACAATTCTGACATGGAGAGACTATCCTTAAAATTCTTCCCGTAACACGGATTTGATCTCATCCGGAGCAAAGACGGTTACAAGAAATAAGTGTCAATGATTGAGCTCGAAAATAAAAGTTAAACGTCGAGTTCATTTTACACTTACCGATAGGGTTAGTAGTACGGAGAGGAAATCCTTGTGAGATTAAGCCTCAAGCAAAGACTTTATATTTTGAGATTTTACAATGCTAAAATACAACCGATCTCGTTCATAGTCGAAAATTATAAATTAACAAAGCGTCTATGAAGATATATTAGAAATATTGAAAACTGCCTCATTTAGTTTATGCAATTCATACATCCGAAATCGACGACAGCAGAGCATAATTAAGTAATATTAAATACACGTAAGAGCGATATACTATTGAGTCTATCATAGTCACACCGAAGTACTCTGTGCTGCAACCTCAGTCAACCCCCAAAACGCCTCAAACATTCTGAACGTCAAAACATTGTTCAACTTTGCAGACGGCAAGCGATCTAATCTATACTTTGCATCCGCCTTTACTATATCTGTTATCGATCAAGCCAGCAGAAACACTCTACTGATCCTCCTCAATTTTGAATTCCTCGGAACCATAAATATCTCCCCAAGCATCCGTGACATCTGAATTAGCATTTCCAGAAAGCCAGTCTTTCATCCCAGCTGCTCTATAGCGTTGCAGATTGGGCTCCGGTTTCACAGTCTTGCAATAGGCCCTCATGCCCAACAGTTCAATCGCCTCCTTACTCCAAGCTGCCTGGATATCGGTATCGAACACTTTACCATCACTTGTCTCGGAGAAACTGTTAGGGCCTCCTTTCACAACCGTGCTTGTACTAAACCTAACCGGTGGTATGCTAATCATCTTTCCATGCCATTCTTCCTGTTTCTCCCCCAGCAGTATTTTCTCGTATTTTTTCATTCCGTTTTCATTGTAGTACAAATATCTATTCTCGTCGTTGAATTCGGACCTCTGGCTTGAGGTAGAAATTTGAGAAGGAATGAAAACTTTGGGCACAAGGGGTAACTTGTCGGCTGTAACAAATATTGAACACACGATGGGGACCCCTATAGCTTCATCTGGTCCCGCAACCTTGCTGCGACACGACGCACGGCCAAATTCTACAGTAATGATTAGAGTAATGATTAGAAAATTAGAATAATTATGTGAGACTTAAGAACAAAATTAAAATACAACTCACCGAACGCACTTGCTGCAGAATCTGTTGTGTAAAACCGGTCACCCAATTGCCGCATCATTCCACTTTGTCGGACAACAATCTTTTGCTCTAAACTCTCTTTGTTGTCGCTACAACTTCCATGGAATCCAACAAATCTCTTTTGACAACCGACAGGGGAACGGAACCAATGCTTTGACCAGAATTTCCAGTCCAAAGGTCTCGAACAGTACGTCGGCTGTCTGTCTGCTGTTACAAAATGTTGTGAGCGGTTAGAAATTCAGATATAATGAAACCAAAATTAGCCATTCAGCGATAGATACCTCTGTTCTTGGTTGGTGTTGAATGCGAATTGGGAACATGCAGCATGGCAAGAGCCAACAACAGGGAAATAATTTCAGTTGGCTTCATGTTGGTTGAGAAAGAAGTAATCCGAAGAAATGATGTGACTTAACATTCGACGTAACCTTTTTATCCTTTTTTTCTCATGAAACTATAGCCGCTAAAGCTTTAGTATCAAAATGTATCGATTTGTTTATTCCTTGAAACGGAGAGGGTAGTTGACTCCAATCGGGCGCGTTGTGATGCACCTTCATCAAAACGGAAACCGGAGGTTTGAAACTGAGAGCTTGGAATTTGAAGGGCCATTTCAACAAAAAAAAAATAGTCAATTTTTAAAATGGCAAGTGGACTAAAATACGGTGGCTGTTAACTTTTCATTATTGTATACTATAGTCTGCAACGTTACTACTCCTGATGAAAGTTCCCTGCACCATCAATTACATTTAACTGACCACGCATTCGCTTAACAGGATCCCAATCTTTGTGAGCAAAAATATTTGTCTCATCGGATGACAAAATCTTAAATTCGCCCCTTGAATCTGCATCTTATAATACCTAATGCGTTTTAGATTGGATGCAACTACGGCTTCATTCGACCAGCCATTCCAAGGCATTTGATCTGGTTGCAGGGACTAAGTTATCCAATGATTGAAAACAAACTAGAAATATCGCGTCGAGATCATTATATTCTTACCAGTAGGGTTAGGAGCGTAAAGGGAAAGTCTTGTGTTGTTCCGAATCAGAATAGGGGATATGTATTTAAATTACAATTGCTACGTTTATAGTCAAAGATTAATTAGAAATGATAATGAGTGATTCATCCAGTTTAAACGACTGATTCATCCAAAAACACACGCCAATAGAGCATAGTCAAGATATAGGTACATTCTCTTGAGAACTATATTCTTTTAATTTTTCATAGTCACACTTTGAAATACTCCTCTGCGCCATCGATCACGCCCCAAACACGCTTAACAGACTCGGATGTTGGAAACATCAAAACTTTGTTTAACTTCGCAGACTGCAACTGGTTCAATTTATACTTTGAATCTGACTTCACTACGGCGCAAACGGCTCTCAATTTTGATGCAAATACCGCTTCTTCTGACCATCCTGCGGTAATATCAGTAGTCATGCTTTTCTTGGTTTGGTCAGTAGTTTCTTCAGTATCAAGACCTCGATTAACCACATTCGATTTGCTGATTCTAATAGGATCTAAATGCGACATGGAGCGAGTGAGGTCGGCATTTTCTCTCACCGTGCTTTCATATTGCTCTATGGCCTGTTCGTTGTAATGTAACAGAGTTTTCGCTGCAGTTTGGGATCCTTGTCCTTCGGCACCAAGTGAAGCGTACATTGGAATGAAAACTTTGGGTAATTTAGGTAAGGCTGAAACATCTGCATAAATAGAACAAACGATAGGCTGGGTATCATCTGAGGTTTCTGTTTCTTCTTTGCCTTCCATGTAACGATTACACGCAGCCTGCCCAAAGACTTTTTAACAATTAATTAAGTATCAATACTCAAACAGGTAATTTCACACAAGAACGAACTTACGATAGGCACTGTATGCTGTATCGGACGTATAAAATCTTTTCTTCCCTAATTGTCCAGAAAGTCCATTTTCAAGATCCACTTCAATTTCACTTTCCAATGATGATTTGGAAGGACTGCAACTGCCGTGATATCCGACAAGTACCTCACATTTTTTAGGTTTTGCACTTAAAATATCTGTAAATTCACCAACACCTCGAGGGCAGTATGTTCTTCCCCCTACAATTTCTGCAATAATGAGTGTGATGGCTTCTTAATGACTGTAAATGATCGGAGAAGTAGAATCTTACGTTCTTGCTTGGAAAACATAGCAATCGTTGAATGGCATACGGCAAATATGACCAAGAGTAATAAATGTAATATTTTCTGCATTTTCTAATTTTTTCAAGACCAAAATTATTCGAGAAAGGTTTTGGAGGCGAAAATTGAGAGTACCTCGATTTCGTCCTTTGGGTGCGCGAATGTCACGTCTCAGATCTTGCTAAATTGCTCATGAAACACGGGTGAATATATGTGACAAACATGAATTCTTGAGACAAAGATATCAAATCGCCAAGCAACACCAATGAGAGGCAATTCACTCGTTTGATATTGAAATTTTGAGTCCGCAATACAATAGTTTGTTTGTTTGGCGGACTTGAATATCGACAGTCAAAACTACAGCTGAAACAAACAGCAGACAGAAATAGGGCCTTTAGATGACAATTATCCGTTCTTTCTAAATTGATAGATGACAATTCATCTGTACTTTTTGAAATTATAGGTGGTGATGTTGACTTAGTTTGGAGTGGATAATTTTTTTATGTTTGTAATGGAACAATTGATCACGCCATTTTCGTTAACCAAGAATTCTCAACCAGGATCCTGGGCACCAGTAGTTTGCTGGTTCCAAGACGCATACAGACTTCATGGACTCCTTTATGAATGAGTCTCTGCCAATGAAAGTGCAAGTCCACCCCAAAACCCGCGAAACATGGTTTGGAAGACCTTTCTACGCATGGGCAGCAATTATTTTCGCAAATGTAGCAGCAGCCCTTCTTTGTATGACTGGTATTCGTTACAACACCCCCCAAAAAGATGATGGAGTCACAGGTAAATCATAAAATGACACAATTAGAAATTTCTATCCATCTAACAATTGTTAAGACTATTTCATTCTCTCAATGTGCATTACGAGCCTCACTTTTTACGGGTTTTATTTTCACAAGAGAGACGTGTTCAATATCAAGTTATTCCCTGCGACCACTATTTCGGTTCTTCTACTGTATATCTCCTACATAGTATTCATAATATATGTCTCGGTCAACGGACCAGTGTCGGATTATCCTAACCGTGACAAAGCGCAGTCCATTTCAGTAGCCATTTTCGGCGTATTAGCTCATATGGGAGTGTATTGCTTTTGTAGCATTATTATATACTACGAGCAATGGATGAAATTGAGTAACGTAACTAGATCGTGGATTGGGCCTCTTCTTATTCTTTATGTACTAGGTTATGAATTATCCAGATTCGTGCCCATGGGTGCAGTCAATATTGCCTTTTACTTGCTAATTCTCGTAATTGTTGGATTCATGTGGAGGGACCACCGGCAACAATTGAACCGTCTGGGTAACTGGCATTATTTAATAGTTTACGGAAACGCACATTGGGCACATTTATCCCTCTATTACACTTTTGCTCGTATCATGGAAGCTCAGCAATCATCCTTGCTTCATGTGCTGGTGAAAAATGTGGTTCGTCTTCTACTCAGCTTAATAGTTATGGTAATCGAATCTCTTTCGAAATATGTGTACGGATTTTCATGTTCAAATCCCTTCGGCCATTTGCGTTGGTCATTCTACTGGCGATACTTAGACGATTTGATGGTGGTGCAAAGTTTCTTCGTTGTAAAAGAGATAGAGATCATTATACCGCTGTTAATCATTAATTTTTTCATTATTTTGGCTAAAGATTGTGGTATACCGGAGGAAATTCTGTATTTCTTCTCTTCATGGAAACTGCGTAAGCAAATCTCGATGAACAAGGACCACGCAGAACTGAAAAAAGATCTCATGAATGCTCGTCGTGAAACCATTTCGCTTCAACTTCACAGGAGAGAGTATAATAATGTTTCCCGAGTTTTGGCTGTAATTGTGGTACTCATTATTGGTGTTACAGAGCTTTATGTTTTCCCTGCTGCCGGCAAATGTGCTCGATTGCTTTGTAATGACCGGGATAGAATGCTTCTGACATGGATCACTGTGACGCTATCAATCCTGGTATGTATAATCACCTCTCGAGGAGTGATGCTATGGAAGATTCGGCGATATGAGAAAATGTACGCAGTTGACTGCAACAGCAATGAAGGTTTGGGGCCGCTAAAAGTGGAGGGCAATTTAGAGTGGAAAAGGATTTTCTCATACTTACTCTTGGTCAGTATTGTAGCGACGGCTTCTGGTATCCACGGAACTATGAAAGTCGTCTTCAGTGTCACTATTTAACTCTGTAGTTATGTATTATGATGTTTATATTTTTGTCGCTGATGTATGATAAATTTAAATAATGGACGTAGTAATGCGTAAACAAGAACGCGAACTCTTGTTTTTGAATTCTCACGTCGCATTCTTCCTTCCGTCCGTCCAAAATTTGTTTCTTTCCACATCAGTTCTTTCACTCTCGTAGTAGAAAGTTCGTTTGAACACATCGAAATTTCGATAGAAATATTACACTCTGATAAAATGCTTTCGGCAATCTCCTCGAATGCTCCCGATCGCAAGATGAAAGAAGAGCTCCTTGATTTGTTTGTCGACGTCCCGACCGAACTGATTGACGAATGTATGCAATATCGATTTATAATTCAACTATCAGTTTCATTTCTCTTTTTGTCACTCACACATTAATATTTGGCATTAGGCATTTCCATCTGTCGATTGTATCAGCTCACACCCGAGAAATTCTTTTCTAAGTGGGAAGCCTACGTTCTAAATCATCAAGTGGACAATGACGAGGACTTAAAACTAGATTTTAATCATTTGGAAAAGTTAAAAAAAATTATATTGAAAGATCAAGAAAAACAAAATGCAGCATTCTCAGCGCCGATATCAAGGAATTCCCAAAAGGGACGGCCGACCTTGGTGGCAAAGAAAGAGAACTATAGCGGATCCATGGTATCCTACAACAAGGACAATTTAAATACACTGTGCGTTAGCTATTACCTCTTGCCTCTATATATGGCTAGAACTTTGAATGACCCGCATTATGATAGATTCAAAAACGATTTTCCAAGCACGCCGAGAACATCAACGCAACTTCGAACTCTCCACACTCCTGCTCAGACGACTCCATTTTCTGTTGGAAATTCTCCGTTCGCTCCCTTAGAATCGTCCGTTTCCATTTTGTCTCTATTCAATTTATTTCTGGCATCATACTCACATTAAATCTCAGATCAACCCCCACGTCGTCGAGGTTTTCCGAGAGATTAAACAGATTAAAAGTAGAAGAAGTATTTAATAAAGAAATTGAAGTGAGCCGAACAGAACCTACGCACACAAGATGTACTGTAATGATGGCTCAAAATCAGCAGCTTAAAAAATACCGATATATGTTTGACAAGATTATGGAACGATCTGAGAGTGAGTTTCACCTAAAACCGCGATTATTCGTTACTGACAACTTACGAATTCTCGCATCTTAGTTTTGGATGAACAGTTGGATAATTTCGTGGAATTGTTTCAAGAGCATAATTTGATTGATGAACCCTACAGGCCTGATCAGCCAAGCCAGGTACCTGTGATTTAATTCTGTTGCGTTTGATTGCACAGCTAAATTCATTTGCTTTAGTCTGTAATTCAAACTGTTGGACGAATCGCAGTTGATTGTAACGAAAGTGGTGACTTTGCTTCAAAGAAGCTAGATCCCAATAGTATCTCCCTTGACGTTTACCGAAAACTTAATGGTGTCCGGGTTAAAGTTCAATTGGATCCTGCTATTGATGAATTTGCATTGTTTCCTGGTCAAGTAAGTGTTCAAAATTAATTCACTTTGTTCTCAGCTAGCTGATACATGCATAACAGGTTGTTGGAGTTGAAGGTGTCAACAACACTGGAGATTATCTGAAAGTTACAAAGTTCATCGATGTGAGTTGTTCAACCCCGTCCCGCATCTACCATCAATTTATTGACAGTGTGTATTAGCTGCCGATTCCTAGCACTCCCACATCTACCCCAGCGGAAGTATTGGAATACAGTCATGGCGAGCAGTATCAAAGTGGGGAACCCCTTTCCGTCATTGTTACAAGCGGTCCGTATACACTCGACGATTCTCTCCAATATGAACCTTTGAAGGAATTAGTCTCAGTAGTTGAGCGCGAAAAACCCGACGTCTTCATAATGGTAATATGAGAAGTCAGTCATACTTTACATTGGGGCCTGCTAACTAAGGTTTTCCTCTTACATTGAGATGGGGCCCTTCATTGACGCCAGACATCCAGTCATTCAGTCTGGTTATGTGCATTCGACGTTCCAAGAAATTTTCAAATCACAAGTTTCGTCTCAGCTTAAGACAATGTCCAGCAAATCTCCTCATACTCAAATAATTCTTGTCCCCAGTGTTCATGATGCCATTTCTGAGTACGTTGTTTTCCCCCAACCGCCTCTCTTCGACAAAAAAGAGAGAGAAGAATTGGGAATACCAAAGGCAAGTAGGCTACCAATTTTTGACTTGTGTCATTTATAATTATTTACTTTTATCCCCAACAGAGTGTCATTTGCGCACCTAATCCAGTTCAATTCCATATCAACGAATTATTGTTCGCTATCTCAACCAATGACATCTTGTTCCACCTAGGAGCTCAAGAATTAGCCAAGAATTCAAAAACCTCTACTCAAAAGCCTGACAGAATGGCAAGGCTTGCAAAGCATGTATTGCAACAAAGAAGGTAACTACCAAAAGTATTTTTAATTGAACGAAATCGTCGTAAAGTATATTAAGAAACTTTAACTTGTAATTAGCTTCTACCCCTTGTTCCCGCCTGCATTGGAAGAAGGAAATATTGACCTAGGAAAGGCTCAACAATATCAACTTTTAACCAGCCCAGATGTTCTTATCATTTCCTCAAATTTAAAATATTTTGCCAAGGTACGGCTTATATGAACTTTTCGTTATTCCGTGTTTATGCAGTGATTAATATTTACGGTATAGTCCGTTGAAACAACTCTTGTTATCAATCCGGGTCCCTTGGCTAAGCGCCAAAACGGAGGAACATTTGCGAAACTTTATGTTGCTCCTTCGAATAAAGAAGAGCTTGAAAAATTAACATCTAATAACGATATGGATGTTGATGGAACTTTGGATCAGGAAGATTTAATGATAGATCATCAGGCTGCGGCGAGAAGTAGGGTTGAAATTGTAAGAATTTGAATAACCTGAGGGTTATCAGAAATTTCTGTAATATACTGCATGGCAGCACCTTGGGAACTTGCGATGTAGATTTTCAGGTATCATTACGTCTAGAATGTTGAACACATTAAAGAATGACTGTAGTGTTCTTGATTTAAGTTTCGAAAACTCTGAGTAACTGCTGGTATTGTTTCGCAGGATTCGGGAGTAGTTTCCCTAGTTCCACTCTGAATCACATGGTGTCGGTGGCAGCTAATGCCGCGTCCCTTATTCGATCAATGCCAACCGGAATTTCGATGCACCGCGCACATTCCGAATAGCATATTTTCGGTGCACTCCGCAACGACAATTATTGACTAAAGACAATACTTTGATTTACTACAGGTTTCACATCAACTTTATGTAATTCCATAGGAAGATTCTTCGGTTCATATCTGGTATGGTGAAACGTCGTCGGTGCCGACGCACCATTAAACGACATCTGAATGTGTATAATAAACTCGATAATTTCTGAACTCGGTGATTGTAAATTACCGTTTCAACGGGCAACGTATGAATTGTTTTTAACTCCATATCTAACTTATTGTTTGATTCGGATGTCTATGTTTATGTGGCTATATAAGGAAAATGGAAGCGTCCTCTAGCCAAGTTGTCCCCGTCTAAGCAATCTTTAAAGCCATAGTCATTATGTCGTACAAACTTCAATCTTTACTTGCTATCGTACTTTGTGTGTCTGCTTCTCTCTTCGGCGTCTCTGAAGGAGCACACAAAACATTTAATCAATCGATTTCAAGTTTAGAAGAATCCATTTGTTTTACGCAGCACTTAACTACAAGTAACAAATTGGTCAAAAGAGAATTCACTGATTCCTGTGCCCACAGATTTGTTGGGTATCATGGTGTGTATTTCAACATCTTGTTTGGTGCCTATGTAAGATAACTGAAATATTTGTGGTAGGTTCATGCGAAAACCATAAGACGAGTTTAGAGAGTCGTATTCAGATTAAGAGACCTAATTTTACGCCTCAGTTAGGTCCAAGATTTTATGTTGCGGATGAAGCCAAGCTTGCAATTTGTAGGTATTTCATAACAGATTAAATTAGAATGCGAACAGGCCTGACACTATGATAATTTATTAAGATTTCGCGAAGAGAGTTTGCGACTTTCCTAAGAAACCAATCTTGTGCGCAATCTATATGAAATCACCAGAATATAGTCAAAGTGATCAGATATATATTCCTGAAAATTCTGATGACGGTTCGCCATTATGGGCAGATGAAGCAGCTATGAAGAACTACGAAAAGCATCTTTTGGGGAACTCTGTTTCGAGCACGATACGATTATCAGAGATATTCTACAATGGTACGCCACCGCGTGATTTCTTCAGCGCTATAACTAGCGGTATTCAGGCCGCGTTTGACTCCAAGGCTGTAGCTGATATGAAGGCGAAATGTATCACATTGAATGATCCTGGGATGGACGAAGATGCGCGGGCACTTTTGCACACTTATAAAACTACTGGATATAAGCGGTCTTTGCTCAATCGGGAGGTTGCTGGATCGACTTACTATGATCCCAATCGTCGTAAAGTGAAATCGGACAGTTAGAGCGAATCATGTTACAATATAATGAAATAATTTGATCGTGATAAAGGTTTGTTGCCATGCTGATGAATAAAACCTTAGAGAACCGAACAAAAAAACCCAAATAATTTGTCCTTAATTAGGTTGAAGAATGTAGGAGGTGTTGAAATTTGAAAAAATAGGTTGCTTGAAAGTGAGAAAGTAAGAATGATTGATGTCTACCGCTAGATTCAGTGAACCTGATAATGCCAGTAGATACTCATGATAAAGCAATGTGTGCCTTCCGGTCTAAAACGAGTTTAAGTTCATATCTTTGAATTTTCACGATATGGTGATATTGCAGTAACTAAAAATGTAGCGCATTATGCAAGAGAAAAATTAATCGATAAATACAGTATTTCTGTGAATATTTGATTTTCATTTTAGCACAAAATAGCTGCTGCGAAAGATTGTGCTGCGTCGTTTGGGTGAACCTACCGCCACGAAAACTTATATAGCAATTCAGGGGATAATAATATATTTAAAATACTATTTTTACATGTTATCTATACAACAAACTATTGATACACAAAAATGGCTGGAACTAATTTATGAAGCGACATATAAAGAGAAGTTTTCAATGGTTTGGACCCATTGAGGGGTGAGAGTTGGTGAAGGAAGTGCTCCACAACAGTTTTTCCAAATATTCCCAGGAACCCTATGAAACGAATTGTGTGGTTAATTTATAGAAATAATGAAGGGATAAAACTTATGAGTTTACAAACCAAATAGAAAACCAGGTATACTGAGGTTCGTCAAAAGCTAGTTCCTTGGCAGTATCTGGCAGTTCAACACCGTTTTGATAATATCTAGTGGTGGTTCCATCGTAAGATATGCAAAATTCATATCTATCTTCGGTGCGTGGATGTTCGACATAATTGCTTTGTGTACCGTCAAGGAAAGCGTTCGTAATGAATTTACCAGAGCTGCCCATCAATTCGACATCTTGCTCGTCATTTGAGCCACTATTTCCTGAGGCAGTTTTTCTTCCGAGCGTCTATTATGAAAAAACGAATTTGTTACTTCACTGTATTTGATTAATACGTACATATCAGATATCATTATCAAACTTACGTAGAATGTCATTGCAACACCGCTATAATCCTTGCTCGGCAGGGACATGGTTGCGCAGGCGGTCCCTGTATTGTATGGGACATCAGACACCATACTAGATCCACCTTCCTCTACCCCAGTATTCTTTAAAATCAAATCTACGCTGCCGCCAGCTTTTTGTACCACTTGGGGAGAGAAGACAGAGAATGTCACCGGCACTTCTTTTCCAATAGCGAAACTAGGTTTTTTCGGGAATGGTGGAAGCTTTACTTTTCCTTTTGTTGGAATTTGGGTTCCGGCTTGTGGCATCGGCTTACTTTGAGAAAGGGCCACGATGGACAAAAGAGCGAGCGAAGTAGAGAATGCTGAAAATTTCATGTTGTTGATTGATTGAATAGAATATTTGGCTTTATGATTTAATGTTATGATAAAAGTGGGGGAAATGCCTCATTTTTATGCATTTCAATAGTTTGCTTTATGTGCATCTCAGTCAAGATTCTATTTCAAGCATAATATGGATCAGAATGGTGCTTGATTCGATTAATATGTCGGGACTTCGGAAATTGGTAAACAAACAGACGGTGCGTTGTTTTGAAAATTTAAGCTTCATAAAACAGTTGCTTCTTTCCTGTTTATGGTATTGGTGGCTTGTATGAATCAGAGCTGTGTTCGGGTCCGTTGCAGTCATTTTGGTATATATTGTTCAGGTGCGACGTGAATATATGGCACATCGGATAAAAATTTACCAGTCAGTCATATTTGGATATTTTTAGATATTTAACGAATTGAACTTAATTGATCCTGCGGAATTTGGCTTGAGTGAGCTGAAGGATGCGAAAACAATCAACATCAGGGCACAGAGTCACTCTTAACAGAAACGGAATTGTGAAAAATATTAATGTTATTGTACTGATGATTCCGCATATCATGCTTTATCAAAGTCGGGGTGCGGTGGAATGCTGCAGTTCTTTGCATTTTCAATAATACCCTATGTTCATCGACTAAGTGGACAAGAAATCGAGAACAATAGTTGGTCTGTGGTCATGCCCATTCGTGATCGAAAGACAACATTTATTTAGATTGGTTATAGTCAATACATAGGGGATATAACTTCACAAGTAATAAGTACTATCGATTGTGAGCTTTCGTTATTGCATAATACATCATTGAATTACCTGGACGCTACTTGCTTCCGGCTGGGCGTGCAGGGCTGATGATCCTTAGCGTTCTTTGGAATGCATGTTCCTTGAATATAATAAATCCATTGTTGATCCAGGAGTTTTTATTAAATAAATAGTATTTGCTTGAAACACCCTGCGACATTTTTTGGGCGACGATGACTGAACATAATCTGTAATTTCACAGTGAGCAACTGACCAGGTGCTCTGCATCCGTGCGGATGACTTACAACAAATTTCGGGCCTTTCAGAATATCCGGATTAATCATAGGATTTATCAATTTACATATTACGATTAGACAGGTATTGTTCCAGTTGGGCATCCATCGATTGCAGCCATCTGAAGAATCGAAGATCATCACGTATTGTACTGTTGTGCTTCTCGGCATCCCGAAATATCAGCAAAGAGTCTCCTCATTCGCACCGTACAAGCTCTCCTGCCGCACCACTCTGATGGATGCAGCTACGGGATTCGGCAGTTTATCAGTCCAGCGTCATTGGGACCAGTTCGTTGGTTGCATCATTCTGCGTTGCGCATCCTCCGGACATCGCGTCATGAGGGATGGATTATGTCCGCCGTTCCATCTCCGTTGCTGTGCCGACTAGAACAAGAGGGCCGTTTCAATAGATGATACCGAATCCAGCCAATCATCCGACAATATCCGCAGAGCACTTCCTTTTTTGTGTCAAGCTGATATAATGCAGTCATCAGACGCAACGCATCTAGGGGGGTTAGACATTCGCAATAAAACTCCCCCCTTTCCCCTCTCAAACAAGTTTCTTCCTTATTTTTGTTCTCTCATAGACTTTATAGACCTATATAGAAAACGGACGAAGCGATCTTTGCAATTTACACCAAAAAACTAGAATTTCTATCTTAACTAAACGAAAATGCATATCAAAACCGCCTTTGCAGTTCTCGCATTAACTGCCGCCGTTTCGGCTGCTCCCGCTCCAGCTTATCAGAACGCAGTATCTACTCCATGTAGTTCCGACATCCCAGCAACTGAGCAACCTACTAGTACCCCATGTACCACCGATATTCCTGCTACGCAAGAATCGAGCACTCCATGCACCACCTCTGTGCCCGCCACTCAGGAATCCAGCACTCCATGCACTACCGATATTCCGGCCACTCAAGAATCGAGTACTCCATGCACTACCGATATTCCTGCTACTCAGGAATCCAGCACTCCATGCACCACCGATATCCCTGCTACCCAGGAATCTAGCACCCCTTGTACCACCTCTGTGCCCGCTACACAAGAATCCAGCACCCCATGCACTACCGACATTCCTGCCACTCAGGAATCCAGCACTCCATACACCACCTCTGTGCCCCCCACTGAAGAGCCGTCCACACCATGTAGTACCGATGTTCCTGCTACTCAGCAACCTCAGCCAACTCCGGAGTACCCACAATCAAATGAATATAGCCAGCAAGAGCAATATCAACCAAAAGGAGATTATCAACCACAAGAACAATATCAACCCAAAGAAGAATATCAACCTCAAACTCCCACTTACGGTGGCCAAGAAGAAACCAAAAACTACGGCGGTCAAGAAGACACCAAAACTTACGGTGGTGAAGAAGAAGATTGCGAAGAAGACGTGCCAGGGGATCAATCCGGTGGCGATTATACTCCATCCCAGCAAGAAGACGAAGACTGCGAAGAATGGGAAGACGAGACTTACACTCCGTCCTCTTCAGTTCCGTCTATCGAAGAACCAACTGGAACACCGAACGGCTACTCTTATGGTTCTGATGCTACTTATGCCTCCGTCCCAGCCGCCCAAGAAAGTCAAGTCGCCCAGCCCCAGGGTGATTCTTATTATCAGCCTGAAGGAGAAGAATTGATTCAACAGACAGCAAACAGCGCCAGTGGAATGTTCTACGTTTCTGGTGTCTATGGTGGTCTAGTGGCAGCTGGTGCTCTCCTGTTCGTCTAAACTTGGTTTACCATTTTTTATTATTATTTACCTTTTGAGCTTGTATCAGTAAACAATGATTATAGTTATGAGTTGTGATTTATTTTGTATTTAAATTTAACAAATAAAAACTGTAGCGAGGCCAGTCCTCTATAAAATTTCGTTCCTTGGCGCCAAAAACACCTGGCTACTTCACCGGCCTAAAATTATTTGACATTACTTTGGGTGAACCATCCGAAATTCTGTAAGCTGGACACATAAGCGTTGATTAAGAGTACATATTAATGATGCAGAGATCGGAGGCTGATATCCCCGGAAGCAACGGCAATCTTATTGAAGGGGTTTGGTTTTTCCTCATGCTAGCGCATCTAACAATAAAGAATGTGCATTCCATCCTAACATCCGTTATCTCCTTCATTTTCATATATCTTTTTGTCTTTCTTGTCTCCTTTAATACCCAAACCCCAAAACCAGAATGAACCCCCGAACCCTCCTCTCCTCAATCAATCAAAAAAACCCCACCCCTACACTCCCTACACCGACGCCGGTGCCCCTACGTTATCTGGGTTCTTATTGCTTATAGCCGCAAATCTAGTGTACCATCTTGACTGGCTTTTATTTAATTTAATTACGAAAAAATTGTGGTCTGATACGGGGATGACGAAGGTTCAAAAGTATGTGAATGGGTTGGATGGGGTGGTTGAACCGTGGTTTGATCCTGTCGTGGACACTAATTGGAGGGATGTGGAGAAGAATAATGAAGGGAGAAAGAATGGAGAGGGAGAAACAGAGGTATGTAGATTCTGATTTGAATGGGTAGTTGCGAGAGGTTGTGGTGCTGATTCAATTGTTATGTAGCAGTCAACAGAGTTGGTGGATAATGCGAGGGTACGAACTGAAATTGAGAGATTGATGAATTGTACTGCGATTGAAGTGGATGGGTTCAAGTTTGCAACAATCAGAGATTTCTATGAAGCGTACAAAGCTAAGCGGGTTACACCATTACAGGTCTCTACTACTGTTCTTTTCTCTCGGTACTACTAATTCTTCCGGCAACGGTTCGAAAAGGAATAGTCGTTATTGTCACAATTCTAATATACTTTACTTTACCTGTTTAACGATCAGGTCGCGGAATCTATCATTTCAATTTTATCGTCGTCCGACACCGCCAAACCCATATTCATTTCTCAAATCCCCAATGACCTCTTAATGCAAGCCAAAGCCTCCACCGAACGATGGAAAACAAACAAAATGTTATCAATTCTAGATGGTATCCCGGTATCAGTGAAAGACGAGGTAGATGTCAAGGGATACAAAACTACCGGTGGCACCACTTTTTTCGGGAAATTGGTGAACGAAAAGGTAAAAGTGGTGGATGGATTTTGTGTTGAGAAAATGAGAGAGTTGGGGGCTTTGGTTGTGGGGAAAACGAATATGCATGAGTTTGGAATTGATAGTAAGTTGGTTCAAAGGGATTTTTTTTTCCTCACAGTTACTTTTACTTGAATTCATTTGGTCTTCCCAGATCTGTTAACAAGAGTTTAATTTGATGAATTCCACTAGTCACCAATAATAACCCGCATTACGGTACGCCGAGGTAAGCATGTTTCATATAGGGTACCAATTTTTTCCGTAATGACAAAAACATTGTATTCAGGAACCCTTACGGTCTTGAGCGTTACCCTGGTGGATCTAGCGGAGGTTCTGCATGTGCTGTCGCATCCGGCCTTTGTCCGATCGGTATTGGTGTAGACGGCGGTGGATCGATTCGAATTCCGTCGTCCTTTTGCGGACTGTACGGTCTCAAACCGACTTTTTCTCGAGTTTCTGTGCACCCTACGGCGGGAGTTGCTTCCACCGTGTCACATGCTGGACCGATGTGTGCGAATGCTTACGATTTGGCTATCGCTTATACAGTTATGGCCCAACGGGATCCTAGCGGTCGTTACGCTCTTATTCAACCTCCTCATATGTTGACTGACTTTTACAAAACAAACTCTCTCTCGGATGTTACCATCGGTATTTTCCGTGACTGGTACAACGATTGTTCTGACCAAGTTCGAAAAGAATGTGATAAAGTATTAGAATATTATCAATCTCTGGGTGCCCGAATTATCGGGATCTCGATACCGGATATTGAAATCGCGAGAACAGCGCACGCGGTGACTATTTTGGCGGAAATGAGGTCATGGTTTGATACCGATGAGAAATCAAAGTTTATCAAAGAATTGAGTTGTCCTAGTAGATTAGCTGTCATGATCACCAAACACGCAACCGGATCTGTACGTTCACAAACCACACAGTTTTCCCCTTTCTTACTGTCTTTGCTCTCTCACTTATTTCTCTTAATCTGTTTTGTTTTAGGATTACATTCAATGTCAGATTATCAGGTCCCAATTAATAAATTACCTTAAAGACGAAATTTTCAGTCAATGTGATGTCATTGTAACACCTTCGACACCTTGTCCTGCCCCGGCCATACATCCGTCAGAGTTACCATACGGAGTAACAAACTCGAATTTAACATTCGAAGTCATGAGGTTTATGCATTTGGCTAATTTCTCTGTACGTATTTACCCCGACATTTCTTCTCATTTATTCAACTTTATTGTTTCCTTCCTATGATTTCGGTTCTCGCCTGTTCTGACTGTTGACGCTGATTAGGGTATCCCTGCTATTTCTATTCCGATTGGGTACACTCGATCCGATCATTTACCGATTTCAATCCAATTCATGTCGTCATGGTGGAATGAGTCGATACTGTTACGATTGGCACACGTCAATCAAATTAGAATGGACGGAAAATCAAAAGGGGTAGGTGAGTCTGGGTTAGAGGAAGTTAAAGTGAACGAGACGAGTCGATGGAGGAAACCTGTTTTTTGGGAGAATGTATTACAGAGGGTTTAGAAAGTGGTGTTATTCTAAGTATTGTAGATTTATAATATTTGTGGAATGGGTGATTTGAGCCTTTGGTCTTTTTTATTAAAAGAAAAAATCAAACTTGAAGTTGAAGTATCCTAATATGCATGGACCCTTGTAATCGAGGGGTCGTGGCTAAATCGCTGAGATAGAGTAGCGAATGTCTAGTGATAGCCTCACTGGTATCCTGCATGGGCTATTTCACTGTTACTTTGATTATTGTGGATACAGTAATATTTATTACCTAATAAAAAGAGAGTGCATCATAGCATCAAGCAAGTAGGCGAACTGTATTCTACTGTATCTGAGTCTCTTTACAGTATGCAATTGTAGTCATAGACATAATTCATAAAGACAATAGTAGAAGTAGTAGAAGGCTAGATGATTCCAAAATGTGTACCAGGTTAAATAGGGAAGGCATAAGGAGTCAGGCGTTCTAGGGGAAGAAGCGTCACGTGACGGCTATTGTTGATTGTTTTGTCTTTGCTCGATGGGTGGATGGGTGGATGGGACAGTCTACTTGTTTAAAGAGTGAGCAGTGGGAGTAGTGAGTATGGAGAGTTGCCATGGAGTGCAGTGTGGTATGAAGTGCAGTGTGGTATGAAGTGCAGTGTCATCCAAGAGCGGTGTTCCGAACTTCCGAGTGTGTGTGGTGGGATGGGAAGTGCAGAGTGGACAATGGATGGGAAAGAGAGGGAGTGAGACGTGCCTTCACTGCTGTTGGGTGAGGGAGTGATGGGCGCACTTTTCCCACTTGCAGAGCGACAGTGTGTGATATTCCACTAGTACATACATTCCCTTCTTGCTGTACACTCTACTACTACACTGGGTCACAGCTCACTCCCTACTCTCACTCTACTCACACCCCAGTGGCCCGCACCCACTCGCACTGCACATAGATCCCCTCTGCTCTACTACACGCTCTCCCTCCCTCTTCCCACTCCACACTCAATACCTCCACACACCACCCTGCTAATCGATGCCCTTTGCTAAAAAGGTAACCCTCACTTCTGCACTTCTCTTTTTGTCCCTTTTTGTCCCTTTCGTCCTTTCATCGCCTTGTGCATCTCCAATCATGGTGCTATTTACACAACCCATCTCCACCCCTCCGTTCCCCAATCCCTTCACTCACCGCTTCTTCTATTCCACAACCCTCTACCCTCATGAAATCAGCCCGCGGCATCCCTACAACCAATGTTGCATCAGCATCCCTCTGTCAATGTCAACGGCCCCTACGATCTACACTACGATGAATCCTCTCAGCCTTCCTATGATTCATATCCGCATCAAATGTACCAAAACAAAATGAATCACCCCGACAATGTAAATACTCAAACTCTTCTCAATTGCTCCTTTTGTTTCTTTGCATCCACAGAATTTCATTTCTCAGAAATTAGACTCTTTGCCGCTCCTCCTTATTTTCATAACTTTGACTCGCGTCCTATTCAAAACAAACTTGTTTCTCACGGGAACTGCCGTCTATTTCATTTTTCTTTCTCTTTCCCACTGACATCACCTTGTATAAATATCTACCCTCGCTCCCCTGCACATTTTCAATGCCCTAACATTTTTTTTTCCCCATTTCACCTTCCATTTTCCCTACTCACCCAAAAACACCCCTCATCATGCCTGCATCCCCAATTTTAATACTACAGCGGACATGGGCTCCTCCCTCAAACCCGCCTTTTGTTCCAGGATTTCCAACATCCCATAGTCGGAACAATTCGCACTATCTTCGGAACCCCTATCAATATCCAGGATCCCCCGGTCATTTGACTCCGCCAGAACATCCGTCCTCGAATGACGGCTACGAGTGGCTTGACGACGCAAGAGAAGACGACCATTTCAATGAATTATTGGATACCCGCTACCGCAGTGCTTTTTATACAACAAATGATGCTGCCCATCCAGCCGCCTCTGGCCAAAACAAGATGCAAAATATGCAAGGCCAATTTCAAGATCTATTTATTGGAAACATGAATCAAAGGCAGTCAATGCCAGGGAGAAACGATAACCGGAACTTTGGGGTCAGTATTCATTTTTGACGGTTACCAATGATACTGTTCCTCAATAACTCATACCTAAATCACTACTAGCCACGAAAATACGGCCATCACAACCATCATCACGGGAGGCGCGAGTACACTCACAACGTCGGATTCCAAAATGAACACCAACATCGCAACTCCCCAGTCTACCAAGATTTGATCAGTGCCCTGGAAGCTTCGTTGACTGCCAAGGTAATATTCTTGCTTCATACGACGTTTGGATTTTTTCTGTCAATATATCTCGGCATCAGGTTGTTCTTCCTAACACGTTCAATGTTTATACCAGTCATGGGGTGCATTCTTCCATAACACAAAGATATTGCTTGGCATGCCGGAAGGCAGATCGTTAGATTTGTTCACGTTAAGGGTTTATTCCATCAACATGATGATTTTTACAATGGTTAGAGACCCTAGGCGTAAGTTTTTAATATCGACCTGTGCTCGTCACTGTGTTTCAGCGCTTACAAAATTTGTATACAAAGCATACGAGAAAATTGTAAAGAAACTCACCCAATCCCAACGTCGTCACATCGTCATTGAAAAGATACTCGGGATTTGCTCTATAGCCTGGAAAAAGACGGATAAAGATTATCGTCTCGATTCATTGATTGCTAGATATCAGCAAATTCACTGTGATCCTCACTTTGAACGTTATATTCTCGGATTTGACGAGGCCATTGAAATTTTGAATAATCTGGTCACTCTAACTAGATTGAGAGCGGTAGCTTTCATTTTGAAGAGATATAATGACAACGGGTAAAGTTGAAACCGTCTCAATCAGCGCGAAAGGTCAACAAGAAAAAAAAAGTCTAAATGTCCCTTATTTGTTGAACAGGTCAACCGTCTGTCCTCTTTCTTACGTTTCCTACAATCTCTCCTTTCAATCGGAAACTCCTGCCACCGCTCAAAGGGATTGCTACAATTTCCTTCTTACGGTTCTCAAACCCGATGTATCTATTGTCGATATTACCCCAACTTGCATTCACGTTACGGAACGTTTACGCGATCATATCAAATCTGAAATTAATGCCCGTAAGCGTATTTACTGGGAAGTTGTTTTGAACTTTAGAAAAACTCAAAATCTAGTGAAAAACGGGGTTGTTAGACTCGTTGACGGTAATATCGTTGCCGTTGGCGTCGGAGTCAATGGAAATCCGATGACCGCTAGTTTAAGCAGTTCGAGCTTGGCAACTGCAAATTTACCCAATGTGAACAATAATGCTGCGAATCCAACAACTGTCAATGCTGCAACATCGGCGACGGCGATATCGATGCCAACCTCTAGTGCCAGTTATACTGTGGGCCATCAAAGCAGTGCGGGAACCGGTACAACAACTTCTACATCGTCTGCCTCCCCCGTCGACCATGAAAACTTTTTGGATTCGTTTGCCCCCAATCAACATCTTAATACCTCGTACCCTTACGCGCCGGCATTTTCCAACGCCGCTACCCTTCCTTCTACATCTATCCCCCATTCTCACACATTGGACCCCCTCAGTAACCTTTCTTCTCTCGCGCAATCTCTTCCGTTGCCGCAACCTCATTACTTCCCCAGATCAAATTCCCTTCCCACCACGAACTCTTCGAATCCCTATATCCCTTACAACTATCCCGTTCCGTCGCTTTCCATATCCCTCTCCTCTTCTTCGTCCTCGCCTTCTCACTCGGATGATGCGTCGGACGTGTCTGACACTACCACCAACACCAGCTCAGCGGGTGTCAGGAGTAGCGTCGTTGGCGGTTTGGTGAGTAGCAACTCCGTATCCGAATCGTCCACAAAAGACCATCCTGTTCAAGTCTCATCGGACAGTCAATCTCAGTCGGAACATTCGAGTGCGTTTGAAGTCGAGGGAACCGAAAGGGAACAGCGTCATGAAGAGGTGGAACTCGAAAATGGGAATATGGGTGTTTCTAAAACCCCAGTCGAACCGAAACCAACACTCAAACAAACTGAGAATGAAGAATCAAAAGAAAAGTTACAACAACCTATTATTCCAGTAGACCAAGATACCGTTAAAGAAGAGAAATTAGGTGGATCTAGTTTATGAAGTTATTCATTACCTCATCTTCTTTATTTGACTTAATTTTTTGTCATGGGGGTTATTACCATATCGAGTATTCATTATTGTTAGTGAGTTCAACAGTTCAAAACCCGTTTGTTAGTTTAAAGTACCGACCTTCCTCGATTCGTCAGAATTACGTTTAAGGATTATTATTCCTCTCTTTTGTAAGGTTTACCCTTTCGACCGCTTTACGTTTCGACATTCTTTGAAAACCCGTTTAAATGTTTTATTATGATTGATCTGGGACGGTGATGTCTACTTTACAGAGAAAGAAAAGTCTGAAAAACCCCCAACCTAGAGTTGGACATTTGCGGTTTTTCGTTCGTTAAGAGATTGTCAGTTTAAAGTTATTTGATTTGCTTTTTTTTATTAATTCTGTTGAGTTGATTGTTGATTAATCCCCGACATTGGGGAACCTCGATTTATTTTATGTCGTTTTTTTTTATTTGGGGAATCCACTTGGAACATCAAGTCGGAATTTTTAGATATTTAAACCCTAAACCCAATTTATTCTACCCTTTGTCGGTCTTTACCGGTTGGTATACCTTGAACGAACCCTGAGATGTTGAGAGTTGGGTTATATGTTAAACGGAAAGTTTATTTCCATGGGTTGATACCTCCTTCGTTTTCTTTTACGTCGAATTAAGTTACTTCTTTTCCCGAAAACCGCCTGAATAGTGTTTCAGTTCTGTGATGTGGCTGTTTCGTTTAGTTGTTATCACGTATTACCTATTTTCTATTTTTTTTTATCCTTTTCTTTGTTTGTATCATTGTTTTTAAAAGTTCCGTTGAGTGAGGCTAGTGAAATTAAGAGTTCCGTTAGTACATAGAAAAAGAGAACCGTTCACACCCTGAATTTTTGAAGTTGAAGTTGGTGTCGTAGTTCATGAAAATGAAAGAGAACAGAAAAAAGTAGATGGAGTAAAGTCACAAGTGAGTGTGAGTGAAGTTAGTGAAAATTTATTGTCCGTGTGTCCGAATTGTGCGAGTTTAGTTTCACTGTTTCTTGGAGTTGCCTTGTTGCTTTGTATTAATTGTACATAACATACGAATACCTTTTATTAAAAAATTTAAAAGGGAGGGTTGTGTATTGTGTATGCAATCTTGAATTAAGAAATAAAGAAATTTTCTGTTTGATGATACAAACAAACCTCAATATTGTATAATTACCTCCTTGTCCCATCACACTGAAATCTGAATAAACCCGGTTCTCACAAAATGACTGTACTAGTTTAAACACAACACCAGAGTCCTGGGTGGTACCCGAGTCCCGACCCGTTCCACTTTTCCCAATCAAACTAAACTACCCTACAACCTTACTATATATCTTCCTTTTTAACTTTTAACTTTTAATTTTCGTCATCATGGGTAACGGTGCAAAGGTAATTATCGAACCATGAAACCTCACAACATTTTCTAAGTCTTCAATCCTAAATCTTCAATCTCAAAATCTAACCCCCGCCCCTGATTTTTTTTTTATACGTTTTACATTCCCTCTTTCCCCTCCATTTACTTCTCCACTGGATCCACCCCATCTTTTTACTTTCTCCATTCCCTCTTTCCCCTCCATTTACTTCTCCCCTCATCTCACCTGTTGTATCGTTTCCTTACCGTCTCTGTTTATTTTTCCGATAATCGTGGAAACTGTTACAAACTGTTACAAATACGAATCGTGTATGTAAGGCTCAATCTAAACGAGAGAGGAACGCTAAAAGTCAGGGTAAAGAAGCGAAGAGTCAATTGAAAGCGGTACATAAATTTTCAACTGTTGAGATTACTAGTTTTATGGATTTGAAAATTTGGGTTACTGGTTTTTGGATTTGGTTGTTGTGATAAGATGTTAAGTTTCTGACTTTTTAATGTTGGTTGTGTTTTTTGTTTTTTGTTTTATTTTGATTGGTGGTTTTGTGATTTGGTTTTTAGAATGCAGCTGCAATGACGTATCAATGGTAATTTCAACCGTTATTGTTTGTACTGTTCTTTTTTATGGTTATATTGACTTTGATTTTTACTCTGTTCCTTTTGTGAACTGGATATCTTGACATGTTGATTCTGTGTGGTTGTCACGATGATTGATTCGAATTTGATTTTGAATATGAATTTGAATTGGAATATGAATTGTAATTTGGTGGATGGACGTAGTACTGTTTGTAGACAAACATTCTTGAAAACCGCTAATGTGAATCAATTGACGGAACATGCTCAGAATAAGGTACCCAATTTACTTTATCCTTTTAGTTTTTTTTTTTTTACGTACCCCGATTCATTCTGTTTTTACTTAACTTTATTTTATGATATTTGTTTTATTTTATTTTTGTTTGGGTAGCATTCTAAAACGATTAAGGAATGTTTTCCTACTATGCAGTAAAATCATTATATTGAAATATAGTTTATTTATGTGATCATGGGTGAAGATTATAGAAAATTGAAAATGAATGGTTTAGTAGGAATGAATATGGAAGGGATATGTAGTATTGTCTATTTGGAATAATTGTCGAAAAGAGGTAGATGATTGTATCGAACGATTTGTTTGTGTGGAAGGCACTCTTTGTGAAGGACAAGTGGGTAAAGAGGTTGTTTATTTAAATGAATAAAAGCTGTAGTAGTGTTTGCATTTTGTTTTGTGTCTCGATGGATTTGGTTATTCGTTAAATGAAAGGAAATTTAAGGTCAATTGCGGTATTTTAGGATAACTTTATTCAAAATTTGAGTGCGAGATGATGAAGGATCAGTGGATCACACTTTGGTGGCATTGACGGTCGCGAACAAAAAAAATCAACCGTGAACACGCGCAGGGCCAATCTTGCTATTCTTGGGTTGGCAAATTGAATAATAATACACCAGACATAATCATTCACCACGCAAACAACGAAGAGGATGATGAAACGATAAAACAGAAGTTTCTCTCCGCAGACTCGCATTTCCTTCTGTTCTCCGCAGATATTTAACAGTTTTTCTACCAGTTTCCTTGCTTTTGGTGTTTTATTACGTCTGACAATAATTTGGTGAATTTCAAAAGATGAAAGTTGCAACAGTTTTCTTTCTGTTGGCGCTTCTTAACACTACCTATGCGTTTCCGCAGGTATCTCAGTCGAGTGGTTCTTCGACGGCTACGTCAACCACTAGTACCAGTAGCACAGTAGCTTCAACGACCACTTCAAGTGCTACTAGTAATGCAGCTTCGACAAGCACTTCAACTGCTACCTCTGCAAGCTCTACCTCTACAGCTTCTACCTCTAGTTCTGCAAGCACTTCAACTAGCTCAGTTAGCTCTACCACCACTTCTTCAATGGGAGGCGGTATGATGACAACTTCGAGTGCTCCAGCTCCAACGGCCACTCCTTATGTGTTTGACCCTATCAAGCGAGTTGAAGTTTTCCCGAATGCGAATAACTCCAGGGTAGCTTTGGACGTTCGCTCCGCTAACCAAAGTATCAGTTACCGAACAGAGTTTAGTATGGGTGTTGCCAATGTACCTCGAGTTGGCGGTCAATTTTTCTGGCGCGATAACGATACCGTTCCAATCTTTGGCATTCGAGTTGCGTTATTGAGAATTGCTGAAATTGGTAACGGATGGTCACTGACAAATAGTAAAAATGTTATCGACTTTCCAAATACCACTAACTTGTGGTCACCTATCACTGTAACCGATGTTCCAAACGACAAAAATGTAGCGTTTAAAAAACTGTCGTCTACATTCTCCAAGGCCGTGAACGGCTCGAACACAAACGTATCAGTTACTTTAGATTCGTATTTTGCAAGCGAAATTGTCACTATTAATGGCACTATCTTTGTTCCAAATGCTATCAAGTATAGCTTAACAATTGAAAATTTCCCCTTTAAATTCGGTAATACTACTCTCGCTATTGCCAAGGGTATCATTCAAAAAACCGGCCTTGGTGTAAGTATTAACCTCTAACTTTATTTTAATTAACTACGATAATCTAATAATGATATAATTCACCGCTAAATAGATCCAATATGATGCTACCGCTCGTAACGTCACACTTGGAAACGGTCGTGGTGGTTTTAATTGGGTTAAAAATGCTACATATGATAACACTATAACCAATGTGACAGCCGACAATGCACTTTCGAATACATTCACTCTTCCTATTCCAAAAGTCAATGAAACCGAAGACGACGGTGACTTAGAGAATGGAGAAACTCTGAATGTCGTCGTTTTTAGAACGCCTATCGGTAGTTTCACAAAATTCGTCTGGGATCCTCAAGTGTACGTTATTCTTTCCAAATCATAAAACTGAAATCTCAACCATCCAAGTTTCTCACTTCTCCCACTTTCTATTTTTCAAATTATCTAGAGTTCTCTACGAAGATCAATTACTTCCTAACTTCCCGTTAAACTCTACAGGAAATACCACTAACCAGAAAAATGCCGCCACCAGCGCTTCAGTCACTTCTATGGGTGTGTCCATGCTTGCATTGGTCGCTGCTTGGTTCATTCATTTTATGTAAACTTAAATATACCGAACACACTATAATTATCGTGAGTTGTCACTTATACCCGCTGAATGTATTTATACATATTACTCGTTTTAATGGAATAAATCTATGTCAAATACCATCATATCCGTCAGAACCTGCAGTTGAAATGTAGGTACTATTATTCAGATTGGCTGAACTTTGGGAAGTACAGTCTTGGGTTTATCTCTTGGTGGAAGCGACAAAGGAAGTAAAGAAGATCCAATCATGGTTGAAACTTTTCTGGACATTGCAATGAAATAAATTCTTGTATGTGATTATTTGTAATCCTATTTGTTGCCATCGAATATACCCAAAATATTCCTTTCACTACAACGCATCAAAATTGATACTATGCAACACTCTTTTCCTCTCTCTTTCGTCCTCTCTTTTTTCAAACCACTGCAACACCAACACTACAAAGCTAAAAACAGTTACACTTCCAATCAAAGAAATCAGTACTTGCAATGCATACGTCGACGGATTGATGTATAATTCTAACTTCCAGGTTGACGACGGATCGAAATTGGCGGGTGAGAATGAAGTAGGTTGGTAGGGAATAATGATGAGTTGGGAATTAGGAATGACCGACTGGTATGTGAGGTAATGGAGGGACTAAAGTGTTGATTTTGGCAAAATATATTAATAAGTAATAATTTCAAGCAGGTTTCGACAACAAAAATATATACTTGATTCCGGGTCACGCCAATGAATAATTCTTCAATATAGTTATTTGTTCTTCCAAGGCCGAATAGCGTGTATGGCGTGTGTAAAGACATATAACTTGTTTGAGGTAACTGCGCCACTGTAAATTCAAATTAAGAAAAAAGAAAACAGGTTTAAGTCAGCTGAAGAAAAATTTAAAGATTAAACTTTCAGAACATTACCTTGAACTGCACGTTTTCTACCTTTCGTATCAATAACAGTGTATTTAAAATTGGCACCGACGTAATTCACGCCATATTGATTTGCAGCACGATTAGGATCAACACCATTCAAAGCTAAGTTCAAGTACGGAAAAAAGTTTACAAAATTATTTATAAACGAATATTTAGGGTCAGTCCCAGAGTAGACTATCAAGAAATGGTGGATCAAGTACATACCCAGTGTTTTTAAGAAAAAGGCATCGTTATAAAACTGGTTCAAGATTGCTCGAGTACGCATCGACTTATCGGCTTTGTTGTAAACAGTAACTAATATGTCAAGCGTACCCTATTTCCGATACAGAGGTAAATAATCAAGCCAAGCCGCTAATAAGAAACAAGTTAAGGTAAAGAAGGACGACAGAAACATACATCCTCATCAACGTCGAAGAAGGCAGCCTGTATGATATCCATTTTGTCGTCCCCTCCGACGCTTCGCAAGGCTCCCACGCCGTGTTGAACTATTTGAAAGTCTCTGGTTTCAACAGAAGAATCTTCTACTGAGCATCGTGGATTTATACATGGTCCAGACTGAAGTAACTCTAAACTCGTAGGTGACGGGATTGTTCCGGAAGAAGAGGACGGGGCAGTAAGGATTAAGAAATCCGGGTAGCCGTCCAGATTGAAATCGCCTATGAACCATTCAGATAAGGTTATTGAAATTAATAAGTAAAAGGAATTAATGGTAAACCTATCCTAATGGGTGCTGGCTGCTTTCCCATCGTCACCCCAGATTTTTCGCTCCACTCCGTGATGATTTTTTTCTTCTTCTCACCATCTAAGCCTAGGGGCTCATTCAAATCGATGATGACTCTTCCATTCTTACCACCAAAATCCAGAATAAAGTCGTCATCAGGAACACATAAATTTGAAATGTCTCTGCACTTTCCGGATCGCGCATTTCCATCACCAGGTGTAACAGATCCAAATGTTGATTCGTGAGCACAAACTGGCATCTGTTTGTTATACACAATATGAATTTTACAATTGTCTGAAGATTCACAGACAGGGAAGACTAGATCAATTGTCCCATCGGAGTTGACATCGGTGAATGAGATTGGGCCAGTTCCGGTGGGCAAACTTCCACTTTTGAGCATCTTAAATTCAGTTTTGTTGTTTATCCATATCTGATAGCTTAGTTTTTGTCCGTCCGCACAAGTGAGGAAAATGTCGGATAAACAATCACCGTTAAGGTCGACGAAGGCGTTAGAATGGAAAGAAGAAATTTGGCAAAATGGGACAGGTGAAGGGGGCGGTATAGGCTGTAATTCGAATAATTGAGAAAGTGAAGGCTGCGATGATGAGGACTGTAACGGAGTAGCTGTGTTCTTCCATAGCGATAATTGTGATTGACTGGAGCTCGGATACCCTAGTAAATCCATGGACATGGTTCCATCGTAATCCAACAAGGTAGGCTGGATGGATGAAGACGAAGGTAGCTCTAATGTAGAGTTAAACCCATCAAGCCCATTTCCAATGGCGATGTGCATGAATACTTCTCCGTTCGGTTGAGATACTGGGTCTGTTTGTCCCATTAGTAACACATCCAAACTACCATCGTAATTGTAGTCGCTCGGCACAACGTTCGTGATTGTCATCTTTTTGGGGAATGACGGAGAAGTTGTGTCTATTATAGCATTCTGTAGTTGTAGGAATGATTGTGATTCTATCAAGTTGTAATCAATCATCAATCCTGCCAGAGCCTAAGAACCATAAACTTGGAACGATGGCATACCGTGATCCCATACATGGATATTTAATTTGGTTTGATCATGGTTTAAGACAAATATATCTGTACTGAAATAATGGAACAATAATAAAAAATCACTGTCAGAAACACATCAACCGGAAGTACCTCAACAGAGCGGAATTGACACGTTCCTAGTATAAGGAAGTAGTACCTACAATTTATCTCCATTGAAATCACCGAAAGCGGCAATCCTTCCATTTATATCAATTGTGGTATCAACTATCAGCCCATTCTGCCGCTTACTGGAATGTGCAGGATTGATACATAGTAATAAGCATGAAAGACAAGTGACAGTGGTCAAGAATTCAAACGCAGCTGGCCGCATCCGTTGTAAATATGTGGCTGACAGATGAAGTTTTTGAAGCTATATATGTTGATTGACAGTTAGAGCAGGGTAGAGAAAGTATAATGGGTAAAGCATGCAGCAATAAAGTAAAGATAGATTGTAGAATCTGTCCTATTTACTGAGAATACCGAAGGCTTAAGAATCGCGGCAAACGAAAAGTTCATTTAAAATTTCAAACTACAACTACATGCAGTGCCCGGGCATAATAATATCTAAAGGAGGACGAAATATTTAAAAGGAAGTAACATCACAACTCTCAAATTGTTTTGAAAATGTTCCCTCTAGTATAATCTTTCTCTGTTCATTTATACACAGCAAAAAGAATTGTTTGAAGGGAAACTATTTTTTGGCCCCGGATTTCCACCCCTCTCTTATGTAATTCATCCGATAATTAGTGCTGGTACTACCGTACACTTCGAGCGTTGAAAACTTTCTGACACTCTCTGTCCGGGCTTTCTCAGCTTGATCGCCTTCTCCATCTGGATTGGCGCAACTGCTGTCTCTACTGATGCCATTATTGCAGCGCAAGTACTGTCCCCATGTCCAACCATATTCAGTATTCGAAGATACAGGATAATAGTATTTCTGTTGGGGCACCTGTTTCTTCAATTTATCTAATTTCGGGATCGCGATCTTTACATTGTCAGTAATAGACGATTCGCTCGGTTCGTCTAACAACGACGATGTATCATCAAGTGATTTGAGACCTGTATAAGTTGTTTTATAAGTGGACGTAGGAGTCTTGCAAGTGGAGTTATACGCAAAATGTGGTGTTTTCCCTGCCGATGTTGCTGTTGTATGTAAATGCGATTGACTTCGCGCAGGAGTGGTTGAGGAAGTCGATTGGGTTTTCGGTTGATACACTGGGAATCGAGGAATTTTCTACGTTTATGGAAATTGTAGAATTGGGTTTGACGAATAAATAATATCAAAACAGAGTATGGCATCATATCAATCAATGGTAATAATTCAAAAGATAGAACTATTCTCGTGTAAAGGATTTTTAACATGAGAAGAAAAAGGAGATCAGAATGAAACAATAATGAAATTTTATTTTTGACATACCTTACCCTCTCCCGATAACTTGAAACTTAGATCATCTCTATTGCCTTTCTCGTTCGGAGATTGATACGTTTCGAGCATGAATCCCCATTTATCAACATACTCTCTCTGAGTTTTCAATTCATTTTGGATTCTGTTAACCCTATTTCAGAGGAACAAGCAAATATAATGGTTCAGTAAAAAGTCCCGTAATGATAGACGGCCACCTTCGACTATCTGTAGCCACATCACATCACATCGTTTTAACACATTTGTTCATCTACGATTAAATCAAAAGAGCAAAAAATCAAGAGCAGAACTACAAACCAGATCTGTTCTTCCCGAGTATTGAGAGTTCTTCTAGCTTCTTTCGTCGATGGGACAGCTTTTGATCCCATTGCTTGTTAGCTACTTGGATTTTCCTCTGTTTCGCGTCTCTGGCTGTCGGGAAGAAAGAAGGCTACCGAGATTAAACAATTGTGACACCGCACGCCCAATAAGACGCAGCAGAAAACAAGCTCTATCGAAGTATTTATAATTAATGCTTGCACTAAATTCACTAATGTCTGTAAAGTGTGTAGTTTGGGTTCTAATTTTAGAGATTTGCATCCGATTTATAATGAACGCGTGTTCGCCAAAGCATTCTTTGAGGAGATTCTGGAGGTTCCTCTTAACTAAATCAGACGAATCAATTTTAAAACCAGTAGATAGGTTGCGAATTCTCCTCAGTTTTCAATTTAAAACATCTGCTTGGATTCATTCGTCTTTCAACTAAAGCCCAACAGCAAATCAGACGAATAATGACAGATGAAATATAAAGTACAATATATTCAAATTTCAAGGTTTGACAATGGTCAACTCACCGATATCTCCAGTTATATATGCAATCCAGTCAACGCTTACAACGCAAAGACAGACCAATTTTAAAGATTAAGAACCATCGCCTACTATCTTGTACTATATAAGGGGAGGCGTCGGTAATTTGATTTACCTGAGCAGACAAAAAATCCACCCTTATGTTTCAGCAGCATCTTCCAGAGTCTTAAACAAAACCATAGTATCAACAAATTCAACTCCTCGCCATGATTCAGATGAAAAAGAAAAGTTTATGAGAACTAGAAGAACAGCACACCGGCTAGGAAACTCAACACTAAAAGTAATAGCATCTGAGGTGAGAAGTCTGATGGAGCTGGCGAAGCATGTTTAATGGCTGTCTTTGTGGCGGTGGACGGAGAAGCTGGACTTGCGCCAGCAGCGGAAGTCGGCTTACGATTTCGCAACTATGGGAATGAACAACCGAGAAATGCAAAAGACGAGCAAGAAGCATCAATCAGTGAACTATTCTAAGAGGGTGAAACTGGATGAGCAATAATTACCTGATTAGCTTCATCTCTCAACTTTTCAATTTCACTCTTATAGCTCTCCACTAATCTCTCAAGCCTTGCCACCTTTTCTTTAGCTTCAATCAACTCCTGGCGATTAAGAACTTGTGATTGGGATTGTTGGCTTCCCGTGGCTTGGGAAGGGGTCTAAATTACACAAGGAGTACCGCAAAAAGGGATGATATCAATAGCGGAGCGAGAGCAAACGTTGTGATTAGGAGACAGGAAATGAAGATAGCAAGTCATGGTGAGTACACCAGTAATACGATTGAATCGATAAATACTGTACAATGCACAAAGGGGAAAGCTCAATTACTCACCAGTGAGCGTGCAGGGGAATTTCCTTCGTCTGCTTTACTACTATGATATGGAGATGGGACTCGGTTTGGTGGCTGTACCGGTGTTACTGCAGGAGAATTGTTGCCTGTTCCTACTGCGTCCTCTCCTCCATTTTCAGACAGAAAAACGACACGAAGTTTCGTTTCAGCTATCATACTCTTTCGTTCTTTCTCGGCCATCGCCCACTGCAAATTATGACAGAAAGTATGGAAAGAATTAGTGATTGCTTAATAGCATAGAGACGTATAACTTAGTCGGCAACTTCAGGCCAGGAATACTGAATAGAAGGCAACATGTTCTTTCTGCTATTTCTGCTGCCACTACAAATACCAGGGAGTGAGAATCTGAAAATACAATCATACATACCAATTCTGGAAGTCCCATTTCCAAGTCACTTCCGCTAACTTTCATGCTCTGAACCAAAAACTTGTCTTTACATTTAAAATCGGCGGGAGGATCTTCTTTCATGGGTTGTAACAAGATTTGAACATCCACATTTTCTCCTGGACCTATAATTCCACTGTTGGGTCGCACACAGTACTGCTTTGGTGACGTCGTTTTGACTTTAAAGGACAGAGTATCATCACTCGGGTTCTTGAGATGAAGCGCAGTGGTCACGACTTGAGTGAATGGTCCTATTATGCATTATTTATAGAGTGTGGAGTCGAGAAGATATGCAGACATATGGATGCATACGTATACGATGGAAAGAAGTGAATTGCGAATATGATTGATGTCGATGTGTAGTGGTCGTTGATACGCAGCGTTTCGACAGACATTGTACGAGAGAGTAAAGGACAACCCATTTACAATGAAGTAACATAATCCGTAACACCCAAAAGTAATCCATTCATCACAGTCGTAAGCAAGAACAACATTCAATGCACCATTCGAATACCGCAGTCGCCAAATGAAATGAATTTGTACCGCATCAATTAGAATGCATCAACAAAGAAACAATAATAGAAGTTAGAAAACACAGAAATATGAAATAGATTTCTGACAGCCATCTTAATCCTGTCACAACCACTTCAACTCAACAGGGTAAACACCTTTCAAGAGTCAGTGAGGGATAGGTTAAAAGATTACCACGTACGTTTGAAGGATAACTGTTGAGCAGGTTCTAGCACTATCGACATTGTCTGATATGGCCTATAGCTTTCAAATGTAGATTGAGAAGGTATGAACACTGTATGATAAACTTATAAAGTGCGGAGATGAATGAAGGATTTCTGGGTGGGGAGTGGAATGACGACTGTAGATGCGCGGTTGACACTGGCGAGTTGTTTACGGAGAACTTGGAGATCCACTCCGTCAGCATGAGGCAAGAAGGGGAATAATTATTTACATTAAACACCTTACATGTTGTCTCTCAATTATGTACATTCAAGCCATGTCTTAACATTCCGTTTACACACAAAAAAAATGCTCAGACTTAGAGATATCGTCCCTGCCATACAGCGCCATGGGAAGTTCACAAATTAAAAGACAAGTGATAAAAGAGTCTGTGAGACTGAAACCAATCCGAAAAACGTATAAACAAATGTTATGAAGCGGGGAATGTCGGCTAATGCAAACTTTAACCAGACGCGGTGCTCCGTTCCTTGCAAGACTGTGGGGTTATGGGCAGACGCTGATACTGCACACTGATATAGAACGTTTGCGATAAGTGGAAATCTACCACGAAGATAGACATTACGAAATCTTGTATCTGCCAATTTCGATGTAATCAATATCTATTCTACAGAAGTCTAATCATCTGATAATTTCATAAAAATACAATCGAAGGTGGTAAAGTAATATAATACAGAATTCTTTCCTTCCTAATTAGGGAAGTCATATGTCATATTTACTATAGGAACGTCAAATTGATTTAGCCATACAGTTCCTGCTGAACGGCTTTTGCCAATTTCGGTTCAGCTGTGAAGAAGTAACCAGTACGATCCTATTATAGCATAAATGTTAATCACAGTGTTCCATGCAACGTGGTGGACGATGTTTACAAAAAAGGATGGTATAGAGGCGAGATACATACCCAGAATTGGCATAATTTATCCAATCTTTCATTTGAACCACCGTAAGGTCGACTTACTTCGTTCCAGGGCAACACAATCGCCTGATCCTTAGGTCTTCCTATCGCATAAACCGCAGGGCTTGTACCGTTGAATGGGGTCCATGAAATACGGCTTGATGAATTATACGATGCAGTAGGCGACGAAGACGCTGCAAAATTAGTGAAACTGTCTTGGTAGATATTTGCAATAGCGACATCAGATTTAACTTCGGGTGCCTAATTAAAAAAGACAATCGTGAGATAGGATCATTTTAACTAAGGAGACAAACGGAATACAAACCAATTCTTGGAACAGCAGAGGAAGGTCGAATGCATGACAAACGCGGGTGGTTGAACATTGCACTAAAAGCCATGGATAGGTCAGATCTATACGATTTTATGAGACTGTGAATAATGAAGATAACATACTCTTAATAGCACTAAGGAAAGTAGGAACTTGATCAAGGTAATAACCGTAAGTCTCTGGCACAAGACTCGAATAATCGGCTAGGGCCTTGAATTACCACAGTCAACACTCCAGTACGAAAGGAAAGTTAGCTGAAAGAAATATCCGTACCCTTTTAATAGGACAAGTGAACATAACGTCAGTCGCCATTTCCATGGTTCTGTCAATAATGTCATCCTTATGGTTCTTAATATCGTATAGTTCTTGGATCTAAACCAGTTTCGGTTGTTAACAATATCAATGATAGCATCATAAGAATGAAATTACGAAATACTCACTGTTGAACTATAATTTTTGGTGAACACGAAATCGAGTAATCTTGGAACTCCAACCTTTTGAATGATCTCTTTTAAGTCGAACAGCGGATTCTTCGGAATGAAATCGACAAAATTGAATACACTGGCAAGATGAATTTCATCCCTATAGATAATCGTATGATTAGCTATCGTTGAAGTACCAAAGCTGGTAAACCGGCTAAGAACCATTCGTACCTTAGATTACCCATGACGAGAGGAACTTTCAATTGTACTTTTTTTTGCATAATCAGTGATAACGGGTTGTCGACAATATCGACGCCGTCCACGGTCGGTTGCCACTAAGAAGTACCGGATGTCAAAAAGCAAGCACACAGTAATGAAATGAACTGGACGCATACCGGCAATGCCCACTGCAAAGGACGGCTTGACCCTGTGAGGTAGTAGAATTTGAGAGAGCTAAACACCAAGAATTTCAAAGGATGAACAGAAGTCAAGCAGTTGATGTCGTTCACGTCACATCCAACAGCTAAAAATAGGGCAACATTTCGATATTTAGGAGGAGATTCATCTGATGTTGACATACAATTGCGACTTACACTTTGCAGCTTCAGCTGCAATTTCCTTGGCTCTATCTTCACTCCAATTGTCCAAAGCGATCGGTGGACTCATAACAATGGCTCGTTTGACGAAATTTGGTTTGGTTGTAGGGGAGGTTAAGTGAGCCAAAACAGAGTAAGCGCCAGCTGATTGACCCATCAATGTCACTTCGTCAGGGTTACCACCGAAACTTGCCGCAACTTTCTTTACAAATTCGATAGCAGCTCTTTGATCGTGGAAAAATAAGTTGGGGGCACCACCAGGGACAGTCATGTGGCCAAAAAGATGCAGACGATAATTGACGGTGACAACAATCACATCTTTTGCACCTACTATGTCGTCACCATTATATAGACCATTCTGGTTTCCAGAACCTATGTTGTGGTGGAAAGTCAGTTCTGATATGCGAATGTTGGACTCGGGATAAAAATGTCGCACCTAAGATGTAGGCGCCACCATGCAGGAAAACGATAATCGGGAGTTTTCGGCCACTTTGAAGAGAGTGTCGAGCGGCAGGGGGTGCAAAAATATTCACGTATAAACAATCTTCAGACCAGATCTCTGGACCAATTTGGGGACAAGCTTTTGAATAGGTAGTAGCAGATCGAACACCGAGCCAGGGTTGAAGGGGTTGGCCTTTTTGGAAGCGTTTTGGTGGATTCACATAAGGAACACTAAACCGCGGATATGAAGATGTGAAGAGGAAAATAAAATTAGAGGCAGTCGCAGAGGTTGAATGAATCCGGGAGTATTGAATGACTTACCCGACCCACGCACGAGTGTACTTTGAGTCGTCGTCCCAAGGGTTAAGTCGTTTCCACCAAGGTTTTTGTATAAAACCCTTCAAGGGTCCAAATGGTGTCTTCGCTATTAAGGGGTCTTTAACATAATCACGTTAACATAGGATGTTCTTCTTGGTACTCGACTATCCCGACTCCTGAGTCAGATGAGAAGTAATTCACAATTTACCATGTTGGATTTGTTCAACGTCAGGTGTGACTGGGGCGGCATTAGAAACTGTGATCGATAGAGCGACCAAACCCGCAAGAACCAAGACCCATTTACTCGTCGAATAAGTCGAATTTGATGTAGTCATTCTTTACGAAAGTCCTATGTATCCAGCACGATTAGATTAGATGAGCTTACTATGCAGCACTTTTTAATCGAAAGGAAGCGCTGGTCTGTACCACTGAGATATATATATTCCTATTTCCAATCGGTCGGAATTAAAACTGAACAGAATTACCCCGCAATCCTGGGAATTCGTCATGCATCAAATAAAAGACTGCAGAAAAAGAAACCGAAAATATTGTTTAATTTTTGCAGACCGTAGTTTCCTACGGCGATGGTCAGCGCCGAAAATATTGACGATCTTGGATAAACTGTTGACAACACTATATTCGCTTGATTTAGTTTTCCGACCTCGTAATTAGAATAGATAGCTGAAGAAGCAAGTCGAAGAACCATGGCATGAGGTATGCCTGAAACAATGGGCCAAGATAGACAAAGAATGCCGACTCGGATACGAGCGCGGTTGAATGCTCCCTCGACGGCGTGTTCTTGGCAACGCGAATGGGCGAGCGATGCCGCCAGATGTGGGGCAACAATGGTGATTTAAGGGAAGGTTGCATGTCGCTATTAAATTCCTCTTTGCGATAAAATGTATCACGTAATCCATGAGTTTGATCCGACCTCTTGGGAACTTCATTCAAAATTTCAGCAATGGGTAGGAATTCCATCTGATCTGTCCATGTTGAGGTACCATCATGCAGGATGCTGCATGGG
This sequence comes from Paraphysoderma sedebokerense, assembly GCA_025602915.1. Classification (NCBI taxonomy): domain Eukaryota; kingdom Fungi; phylum Blastocladiomycota; class Physodermatomycetes; order Physodermatales; family Physodermataceae; genus Paraphysoderma; species Paraphysoderma sedebokerense. Next base: position 60,159 of record JAHLJZ010000070.1, read on the forward strand.
GGCGAAACTAAGTCAACAGCGGAAAATAGTTCTTCCCCCACAAATTGGAATCAAAAAGTATTCTCTGACTTCATTATTCAAAGACTTCTTAATGTCATACATATATATTGGGATAAAATATACACAAGTGCTACAGACTTCTGCTAGGATACAACACGCCATTCTCCTGCCACAGCACAAGGCACTGTATTTTCTCTTTAGTTAAAAGTGAAGGATTGTATCGAACATTATCAATATAAACCACACTATGGCTTAAGCCATGTACTTCTCCATTCCCTTCACTGAAACAAACTTCTCCCCATCCTTAACCAATGTCAATTTATCAACGACCGCGTCCATTGAAAGTTCACCATAAAGGTGAGGGAAATAAACGATTTCCTTTGAGCCTTTGTGCTTGGATTCTTTATCCTTTGAATCCTTATCCTTTGATTCCTTATGTTTACCTTCCTTGTCTTTTGATTCCTTATCCTTTGATTCTTTATGTTTCCCTTCCTTGTCTTTTGATTCCTTATCTTTAGACTCCTTTTCGCTTTTACCTTCTTTGTGTTTGTCTTTTTCTCCTTCTTTGGTTTTTTCCTACCCGATACGAATGTGTGAATAAAATATGAATAGGGCCAATCCATCGCGAAAATGGGACTTCGGACAGAATCAAGTTACCTTAGACTCCTTATCTTTGGATTCTTTATCCTTTTTGCCTTCTTCCTTGTGTTTATCCTTTTCCCCATCCTAAACATAAATACAAAACCTTTGATATCAGTAATCACAATCCAGCAAGTCTCACAGCACAATAAACGTTAGGAAATGTGGACAGCACAGACCTTTACTTTTTCGTCTTTATGCTTTTCATCTTTGCCTTTATCTTTGCTTTTACCCTCTTTATCTTTACTCTTATCCTTTTCCTTGCTGAAATCAATTTCAACTTTATCGTACTGTAATTTGTCGCCATGTTTCTTGATCACTTCAGTGTCAACCACCAAAACAACCAAATCTTCTACCTTTTCTTTTTTGTAGAATCTATTAGCTGTATTGATAACTTGGTTGGGTGGAGAGAAGTGAATGAAATTCTCTTGTTTGAGTGAAGGATGGGCATATTTCGCGGGCGGTGCGGGGACGGAAGAGTGGTGGGTGATATGGAAAATGTATCTGGTGGGAGTGTAGGTAGCTTCTTCGCCGGGCATCTTGTTGCTTATTAGACTTGAGATAGTGGTTCAAAATGAAGTTGGATAAGGTCGTAAAATTAGATTTTCAGGAATGGTAAGGAATGGTGTAATGAAGATGAACTTCTTGCTCCCTTTTTAAAACTCTTCTGGGGCTTTGCCCTTGGGCCTTGACCCAGTTCACGAGTTCACGACTTTCGCTCCACGTCATCGCATCAATAATGAAGAATGCTCAATTGTATCCCGTCGCAGTCATCCACGGGATCCACCACTTGAAGATGAGGAGACAAACTGCTGAGCTTCCTTTCTTCCGGAATTCGGAAATTTGATTCCAGAACTTCCAAAAGAAGGAATACTGATTATACTGAAACTGAAAGTATGCTGAAGTCTGAACAGTTGCACACTGCTGAGTGAGAAGAATTCAACACATTGCTGATTGTTAAATGCAATGAATTTATGAGCGATGATGCTCATAATCCCCCCGATGACAGTAACTGCACGAATGTACATATTGCGGGCAACTCATAGCTAATTAAGAAAACGAACTATATTTCAACCAATTATTTTTTCCGTTCAAATACAAAATATTCATTCTGATCTTCATACACCATCCCATAATTTATCCAAATCAATCAGTTAAAGTTTAACTCCACAATCTTTCAACGCCATTTCCAAGACTCTAACTGTCTTTTCGACATACCCTCTGTCCCATTCAGTCACACTTAAACCCATGTGACCAACTCTAAAATAAGTGGCAGCAATTTGAGGGTGTAAACCTCCGGCGACAATTACACCGTTTGCCGTCAGTTTCGGAAGTAACTGAGCAGCGGTGATGGTGGGTGGGTAGTAAATAGCTGTGAGAGTGTTGGCGGCAAGGTTGTTTTGGGGAACCTATAGTATTGAAAAATGAAATCGAATTAAGTTATAAAGAACAAGTATGATCACTAAAGGTTGATGGAAATCAATGTCTATGAAGCCAATAAAAGTAACACACCAATTTTAAACCCCAACTGGCAACTTTACTTTTCACGAAATCAGACGCCTTTTTGTGTTGAATGAATCTGTCAGAGAGGGGAACAGATGTAATTTGTACTAACGATTTATGCAGTGCCATGATGAGCTGAACAGCGGGTGTAGCGAAGTAAGAAGGAGAGCGTTTTTCGTAAGCATTCATGATAGGGAGCCTATATTAATCATTAAACGCCAAATTAGAGTTGACGGAGAAAAGTGACGAGAAGAGCAGAACGTACCATTTCACCCATGAAGCATAGTAACTATTTGGAGGAACAGTACGACTCTTGAAAACGTTCATGGCACGATCGCTTGCCAAGAGAACACAGAGACCAGGAGGAGTTCCTATTCACGGCAATAATGTACGACGAGTGAGAAATACGGAAACCAGCGGTAGACGGAGTAATGTCAATCCGTACCCAAAGCTTTTTGAGAAGCAGTCAAAACGACATCAATATCCCATTCGTCCATTCTAATTTCTTCCCCGCCAACGCTGCAAACGCCATCTACAACAACTAATGTATCCTTGGATACTTTTCTCGAGATCTCTGCGATCTTTTTAATATCCATCAAAACACCAGTGGAGGTATCCACATGAGTGATAGTAACCGCTCTGTACTTTCCGCTTTTCAATTCATTTTCGATGGCTTCAAATGTCGGTGCTGAGCCGATGTCAGCCCGAAGATGAGTTACGTTAGCGCCATAAGTTGCCAAACATTCACCAAAACGGTCGCCGAAAAGACCAGTATTGATAACAAGAACAGATTCGCCAGGTTGAATTAGATTACAAGCGACTTGATCCCATCCGAGAGTTCCGGAACCAGAAACGATGAAAGGTTGAGCGGTCTTCATGAAGGTGTTAATATGCGTGAAGAGATATAATTGAATTATACGATGACGATGTGACATACTTTGGTCATTAATACGGTTCTCAACATTTCAATGCTTTCTCCAAACATGTTGATAAAGGCGGGATCAATGTGACTTGTGGCAGGGGCGGACATTGCCATCAAGACATCTTCATGAAACTCGACGGGACTATTCAAAAACAGCAATACAGAACAAAGACGTTAATCTCCTTTCTCATATTATAGCTCAAGTTCAAATTGCGCTATTTCAAACATCGGACGTTTAACGTCAATGTCAAGGCCTCCCCTCGTAATCTGGAATTATTGCCACCACTCTTAACATTGGACCAATTACGCCCATTTTTCCTGCGTCAATTAGTACAGATGAATATGAGTACATACCCCGGAATCATACATAATTTTCTGTCGTTACCATTAGCAGAACCAGTCATTTTAGCTGAATTTATTGAGAATAGTCTGTGAGAAGATACGGCGGGAGTAAAAGTGCGAGAATAAAATAAGTTATGATTGACTGTGAGACGACGAGAATGTCTGAGACAATTGATAAGGGAGTGAGAAAAGGAGGAAGAAAGGAGCATGAAATAGTTGGTTGAGATGAAGGTGCACCAAAAGTTTGTGTTTTCAGGGTAAATTTCCGTGATTGTTTGTGTGGCCAATCACAGAGTGGACTAGTACAAATACTAATCGATTCGGAGAGCTGATGCGAAACTACCAAAAGCTGAGGGAGAAGCTTCAATATATTTAAACATTAAAAAATCAGTTTTTGTATGCGAAAGAATAGGAAAGGTCGTAGAAAGAATAGAGCTACGAATCATCTTGCATCTTATGAATCGGCGAGTTCTTAGTCGGAATTAAAATTCGTTTTTCTGTGACGGGATCGGTTGAAAGTACTATCGTGCAAGCCCGCAGATTATCATCATATTATAAAAGTTATTGTATTACTAGATAACTGCGCTTAAAAATAATAAAAATTCAAATTATATAAAGCAGGACAGAACTAGGAATATCAATATTTCCGTGCTTCAAGACTATTCCTAACGTTATCACCTATGGCCTTCATAAAATTGAAATAAGCGTACTTCCAATCAAATTGCATATCATACCAATAATTGACGGCAACAACAAACGGCAGTTTACTTTCCAAATGTTTCGAAACATTCTCTTTATTTTGGTTCATTTCCTCAGATGTGATATTCTGGAAACTTTTGTCCGGCAGACAATCAGAGAGTAACGAAGCAATGGGTGGTTCAGACTGAGTGACATGATGAAACCACATTGACGGCAGGTACAGCTGTTTCGGTGGCGATAGAATAGCTAATGTTAGATTGAAGTCAGAAATTCTAGAGGTCAATTAATAATCTACCATGTCCCCGGCATTTACAGTAACAGTTAATTTCTTTGATCGTTCGTTAAGGAGGTATTTATCGGAGTCAGGATGAAGAGGGTCGATCGGAATCCAGGGAGTAGATGGTGAGTCCAGTTGTGGAGTTACTTTAAATAATTGAGGTTTCGCAATCTTGGCATTGCCGTCGGTGAATGAAGTCTCAATGGGTTCGTACACTGCCGGAGTGTAACTTTGTTCTAGTGAGGGCGAGAAATGGAGTGGAACAAGGTAACTGTGAGATGACGAAACGAAAAGGGAAATGGCAACAAAGCAATGAACTACCATATAGGGTATGGCATTCAGTCGGGGGATATAACGTAAATGTCTTAGAACCCGATATAACGACATAGAGGTTCTCGTAATTATCCTTGTGTAGAGAAGTAATTGACGTCGATTCGCCTATCCACAAATTAACTGCGTCTGGAGGGTATCCTAAACCAATAATCAGTATCAATAATTTGATCAGTACAAAACCAAAGCTCAAAAGACTCAACAAACCCAGGGCTTCGGTTGCAAAGTCTATGTCATACGGGACATCGCCTGTTTCTAACAAATCTCTAAATTCAGACATCAGGTTTCCATTCTGTAATTGCACATAATGCACTCCGTTGCCTGTGGAATTCATAGATTTCAACACCGGTGGATCCGAATCATCAACGTACAAATTCCGTTGATCAGGTGGAATCAAATGCCGCGAAGAGGCAGAGACAGGAGATGCTGCGAATTGATTATCTATGACATTCGCTTTTAAGGTATCCAGAGTTTCGTTGAATGATTGATGTTTCTCATGTGGTTGTACAAAATATTTGTCGTCCAGAACAGCATCTGCGTAACTGTTTCATGAAAAAAGAAAGTACGTCATTTCTGCAAATCTCTCCATGATTGACGATGGGCAAAAAAGAGGAACACTGAAAGAGGAGGCATACCCATTGGGAGTTACAGCCACTGTCACATTTTTCGTTCCCATCACTTCACGGAGGTATTTTATATTCCAACATTTAAATGCTGGCCAGGATTTTGCAGCATCTTGATAGTTTCAACTCTAGTTAAGTTCCCTGCCAGTGCGTCGATGAAGTAAAAAGTCGTACTTTTAATCAGCACTGGTCTGTTGCTTGAGACGAGACGGTAAAATTCCAATGGTGTCGGGGGAGACTCTAAGACTTGAACGAAGCTGCCAAAGCAAAGATCTATTCTAGTGTATCAGAGTGAGTCGGGATGGTTGCAGAGCGAGGCAAAGATTAATGGAAAGATCAAATGCACCTTTAGCTTCATCTGATAATTTCTGCAAGGCCTTAAGATTGTGAGATAAGGAAGAAATCATTTTTACAGCTTCTCATTCAAAAAAATTATAGTATTCGGCCTTCTGCTCTGTCCCAGTTGGAGGAACTTGCAAATTTCGGCCACAGTTCAAGAGGGATTAAAAAAAATGTTGGAAGGTGTTTATTAATTATTCAAAGCTCCCATCACAAAAGCACTGGATATGGATACGAAAACATCATTTAACGTTTTAAATGTCTAATACTATCTACAATCAGGGTTCAAATCCATGTTCAATAAAAGGCCAGTGCACCCAAAACAGCAGCCAAGGCAAATGGAGCAGAGTTGCGTTCTCCAGCATTAGCTTTACCAGAGTCTTTGGAGTCTTTGTCAACGTTGGCCGTAGGGCTGGCAGTAGGTGCGGAGGTTTTGGCACCAGCTGTGGTGCTTGTAGTGGTAGGCTTGGTTACAGCACCGCAATACGATGTTCTTTCGTTTTCGTAGGCTTTCTTGGAATTTTGAGCGGTCGCGGAATCAGGACATTGATCAAAACACTGAACAGAAATCAGTCAGTTAAAGTGGTCGCGCTGCAATAGAGAAGCAAAAAGTATCTCAATAACATACTCTTATTAATTCAATGGAAGTGTCACATAAACACTGATACCAGGCGTTGGAGTCGGATCCTGGGACGGGCTGTTGGCAGCGGGAACGAGCGTCTTGGCCAATGGACCTACGATAGCAAATAAAGTATGAGCATCATTCTCAAGTTTCCAGTTCAATGAAATCAATTTATTTAACATACCAGCAGCTTCTGAAAACATTTTGAGCTGCGCAACCGTCAATGGCGGGCTGGCCAAGTGGAGTGCGGTCAACGACTTGTGCGTTGGAGGAGATAGAAAGGGCAGCGACCAGGGCGAAGGCAGTAAGGGATTTCATGTTCAAAATATTTGCGAGTAGATGATGCAAGTGGGTTGATAGTAGACCGAGAGAGAATTTATAGACCGGCAGGAGAAGGGTTTTGAATATTGACAAGCGGGATTGGTGGGACAAGGAAGATTGGTACGGAGCTTGTCGAATCAAATTTCGAGTTGAGAAAAGTTGCTATTATTTCGTGTTTCTATTTTCAGAAAAGTTTCTCAAATTGTGCTCAAATCTTGCGGCATTGTTGTTGCAGACAAAGTTAGTTTGCATTGCCATACTAATCTCGAATTTGATTTCATTCTCAGTGGTGTTTCCATTATTTTCTGCGCAGCAGAAGGAAAATGTCAATTGATGAGCGATACCACGATGCAATGGCATATGGAAGTTACATGAAACGGAAGGAAATACAGAAATGTTACCGGGCAGTAGATGAGCTATTGCAAAGTTGAATACGGCTTACCATACAGTGAACATTCACGGCTCTTAGGTTGTTTCACGTAGTTACACTGGTAATTATGCAGCAAAAATGAATATTTCCTCCTTTCGTCTTATTCCAGTATTCTACTTCAACCTTTCTATTCTACTCCCGTCTCAAAGGGACAAATCTGTCCTTTGGAACTCTATATTTTTACTTCATCCACCCATTGTTCCTTGACGACCAGTTGATTACCTGTATTACCATTTTTATACTGCACTTCTCATCCTTCGCGCCTGGTATTCAGGCTCTTTAAAAAGCTCAAAGTTTTAGCTGAAAGGTACAGGGAGTAAGAATTAAGAGTTCTAGGGAGTCAGAAAAGAGTCCAAGCAATAATGAACGAAATGTATCAATACTAATTGACTAAACGAACCTAAGTATTAACATTATCTTACTAGCCTTTGGTTAACTTTGATGGGGTTTAACATTAATTTTGTCCGTATTGTAGCAATAATACCGCAAAAAAGCTTTCTGCTCCAGTAAGATCAGATGTGCATATAGGTTACAGGCATTATTACATGATTATGGGCACACCACACCGCTATGAATCAATATTATTCATGCTCTAAGAATATATGCAATAATTGATTCCCCCTGTAACCTGAGTTATAGTATTTAAGCAAAAGAATTTAGCAATCTTCATTAGTCCTAATTTTTTTTTTCGCACAATTCTAGTTTTAAACGTGCGACCGAACACGGTTCAGCAGCCCGCTTTTACTTGCCTTCCTTCCGGCCTTCTATTCTTGTTTCTTCTCTAAAAGACATTCAAAAGCACAGCTCTATTCTTACAGACCCAGTTACACAACCATGTTGGGGACAACTTCCAATCCAAAGGAATCGTCATCCTTTCCAGTTGCCCCATTCCTCCCAAAAGTTTCTCGTACTGTAGTTGGAGTCGCATCATCCGCCAAACCACCTGTAAAGGAATTCTGGTTGTTTGAAGAGTGTTCATTAAGCCTCTCCGATCTGCTCGACTGTCCATCATTTTCTGATATAACAGTTAAATTTTCCGGTGAGGAATACGAGTTGCACAAATGTTTGTTGTTCCGCGCCTTTTTTCATACCTGTTTAATCTTCCCATGACTGATTTGGTGTAACTTAAGGCATACTGTACTCTCAGTCTGAATTTTTTAGGGGACTTTTAGATGAGAACAACTCTTGGTTTGCTTCCTTCGCATCTGAAGCGATGTATCCTTTATGAGTTATTATGATTGACCGCATGTATTCAAAAACGTTGCCAACTACAGGAGTGCGAAGGGCTCAGTCGTGGAGCTCAAGGAGACAGATCAATTATGCGAATTTGGATTGCTAACTGCTATCGGTAGAGTATTATTATTTAACACTGCTGTTGCTCGAGATGTTCTTACACCTTCGACTTCTCCAAGAGTATCTTTATGGCGTCAAGAAAATCGATCATTACACATTTTCAGATCTCATCCGTATCTTCACGGCTGCCCATTATCTCGGTATCCCCACCTTAGCTCATGCGTGTATGTCAGCTATCATCAAGAAGGTCCGTCGGAACTTGAATACGTTTTCCACGTCAATGTCAGTGGGCTCACTAACATTATTTCCCGGTAGCTTGACAAGAGTAATGTGCTGCCATTATTATCGTTCGTATACGATCATAATTTCGGAAATATCGGCGACAACATAGGTTTGCTTCATTCCAAACGCTTCTCTTATTGACTGAACAGCTGGTAAACTAATTTCTGTTGACAATCGTGTAGGACGAAGTGTATTGTCGTGGCTTTCTCATCACGCATACAGTCATCAGTTAGAGGGTTTGATTGCACAGCTGCCCGATGAATTAGCAAAGCCAGTTTTAGATGCTCATCTACGTCTTGAGTGAAATTCGATGAAGTATCTTCCTTTTCACTGACGTAAATGCAACTGTCGAAACAGGTGTTCTACTGTCCTACGGAATTGCAGCGGTTTGAATTTTGAAACGGGTATTCCAAAAGCGTTCAGTCCATGTGGAAATCCGAAGCATCGTGTATGATGTTGTTAATGCTGTGTTTGATTATGAGCAACCAACAGCAGTAGATGGACACTCAACGGAGATTGCAGCTGGAATTATACACTCAAACATTCTCAATTACTCGCCGGAAACCACCGTGAATGGTTTTGTACCGCCTGTTATGCGTAGGGTGGGGATCGACGACTCCATGCATGACGAGTCAGAGGACGCAATAGAAAGTAACCACAGCAACCACCCACAACCTTTACATACTGATTGGCATAGACAAACGAAACACGACATCTTGGAGCCGATGTATAAGAGGCGGAAAAGTGATCCGTATACACCGACTTTCAACCCCATACTTTGTCGCTCCCTTCGACTGACTCGGATCTTAAAGCGTATTTGTTCCGTCAGATTAGTCTCGACTTCTTAAATCCGAGTCAACTATACTCCATGATGTCAGAAGGATACATTTCGAAAAGCAGACTCCAACATACACTTATGAAGCAACTAGAATACAAGCACACTGTTCTAGGAACGTGCGTGGAATCAACATTACTTGGTGGATGCAACACCTGTAGTAAAAACTGCATTGTTTCAGGCGATTTTAAGTCCTGTCTACCAATCTCGAATAACGATGCTGTTCAACGTCGAAAGACATTGCTCTCACCTTCTACGCACACCGCATGTACGGACCAAACCAAAGATTCTATGCAATTATTCGGTCTACCGCCATTGTCGTTTTCCTTTCTCCGATTCGGTGTCTCACATTATTCTTTCACGAGTACTCCTGCTTTACATTCACAACAACTAAGAACTTTTGAGTTCGATAAGCACTTGTACGGTGGTCTCAACATTCATATAAGACAAGAAACTACCTTTATGCGGGCTCGGCAAAAAAATAGATACAGCGACGTACCAAGCTTTAGTCTCTATTACATTTGTGCCACTCGATTGGATAGCAACTACGGCCGCCGGAATAATGCCTGGTTTGGCTATGACGAAAGAGACAAAATAGAATTATGGTATAGAGTCAGATGTCACGATCAAGCGGGGCCCAATCACGTTGAAGGGCTCGGATGGAAAGATTTAGAAGGAATCATAACTGTGAAGGTTGGACATAAAGGGGAAAGGTTGTTCAGAGTGGTTGGTATCATATATCTCTTTGGCCTTTCCTTCCGCCATACTGGAAGTGAAATTAATGTTTCATATGTATTCCTAACGTCTGTTCTATCATTCGTTTTTGCGACATAGAACAATCCGAACGGATCGTCAAGGTAATATATAGCCTTTGGGCTACAGGAAATTTTTCGTACCCTTTTTAATTAACTGGGTATCATTTGACTGAAAATAGGCACCACATCACAATCGGATACGTTTAAATGATCTCCATTTAAGGGATTCTTTTTGACTTTATCGACATCACTGATTCCTCAGGTCAACGATCTCCCTTCATTAGTTATTAAGAAGTTTTTCTGATTCATCATGTGTATCTTGTTCATACAAGAGTGTGCTAATGTGTATTCTATAAGCTGCATCATAGATAATCTGAAATCGGCATTGTAGACTTTCATTGTTGAGGATAGTATGTAAAAATACGATTAGTCTGTCGCTTAAGAGGTGCGTCAATATTGGCCGCGACACCAATTCAAATGTCAACATCTTCCATAATATTAGGAGGATTATATTTGTGATTCGCATGTAAACTTATCTACTGTCAAGCCTAATGTGGTGTACTTCGGTGGTTGCCTGTCCATGCCTGTCGTTGATATCGCGTAAACAAAAATTGTGGAGACCCGCCCAAGACTGCTATATCAATAACACAGTTAGCTACACAGAATTTAATGCCAACGATGCGATTCCTGTATACATCATCCCTCGCAAAATGCCGATCTCGGCATTCATCGCATCAGGTCATCTTTTCTCGCCGTTTTCTTCAATCGACACCTTGTTGTCTTTCCTCCAAATCATCCACGAACGCCGATCTTGTTCTTGGAATTTATGAGTCCTCATCCTCCTCTTCTCCTCATTCAAACAAACCTCTGGATGTTGAATCGACATCAACTTTTTCGACGTTACCAAATCAAGTCAAAGAAGCTATACGCCACCAAATCAAGAGTTCAGAGGTAAAAGGTAAATTAGGAGATGTTAGAGTATTTTATGGAGTTTCGGGGAATGCGAATAAAGTATCAACAGAGGAGAGTCAGGCAGCTGAAGGGTTACCAACGATACGAAACGTTGCAGTGGTGGGGTTGGGTAAGAAGGAAGAATCGGATATCTGGAAGCAGATGGAGAGATGTCGAAAAGCGGTTCGTTCTTAAGTTTCGTCTGTCTCATCTGTTAGCCTGTTTCCTTAAATGTACATTGAGTTCATATGAGATATGAATGGTACATGTATTTTTAATTTTATGATTAATATTTTATGTTTAATATGTTTAATTCAGGCCGCTACAGGAGTGAAAGCGTTAAAGGAAAATGGCAGTACCCGCATCTTTGTTGATCTTTTATCGTCGCCTCATTCAACTGCTGAAGGTTCATTCTTGTCGACATATCAATATATAACGTTCAAGAATCCTAAATCTGTAAGACTACCGCCTGAAATCCTGCCCTTTTCTCCACCGGCGAATGTATCGGAAAACAGTTCATCGAATTCAAAGAATAATTACAATTGGCAAACTGGAAAGGTCTACGCAGATTCTCAAAATTTTGCCAGAGAATTAATGGAGACTCCAGCAAATCATTTAACCCCTAGAATATTCTGTGACGTCGTGGCAAAGAAGTTTGAAGAACTGAGTCTGGACTCTTCAATGTTGAAACTCACCGTTCGTGACGAGCAATGGATTCAAAAGAACGGCTTGAATGCTTTCGGGGCTGTGGCTAAGGGCAGTGCTGAACCTCCGAGATTATTAGAAATAGAATATAATGGAACAGGAGTAAACAATGCAGACAAGACTGTAGCATTAGTAGGGAAGGGAGTCACCTTTGATAGCGGCGGTATTTCTATCAAACCGTCAGCAGGGATGGCAAGTATGAAAGGTGACATGGGTGGTGCTGCGACAGTAGTCAGCACTCTATATGGCATTGCCAAATTGAAACATCCTATTTCAGTGCGTGGTTTTATTCCGTTGTGTGAGAATATGCCGGATGGAAGAGCGACCAAGCCTGGGGATGTGGTAAAAGCTTTAAACGGAATGTCGATCGAGATTGATAACACTGATGCCGAAGGTACGTCGTATATAAAACCAATATTCTTGTCTTGCTGAGGTTTCAACGGGATTTCATAGGTCGACTCATTCTCGCTGACGCATTATACTATGCTCGATCGACCTATAATCCACATACAATAATCGATGTCGCCACCCTCACCGGTGCTATTGATGTCGCGCTTGGTCCTCTCTACAGTGGCCTTTTCAGTACCTCATCTAGGCTTGCTGAAGAACTTGTCGATGCTGGGAATAGAATGCATGATAAGTTTTGGAGGATGCCAATGGATGAAGAGTATAGGAAATTAATGAAAAGTGTAACTGCGGATATCAAGAACGTCGGTAATCGGAGTGGCGGTGCTTGCACGGCCGCTATCTTCCTGAAGCAATTTTTGACACCCGCTGTCGAGAAAGGCGAATATGGAAAAGTTACGGAAAATAATGGAGCTAGTGATAAAAATGAAGAGGAATTGCGGTACGCTCATTTGGATATTGCTGGCACCATGGAGAGTGCTGCATCAGATGGTTATCATGTAAAGGGCATGAGTGGTAAGTACTCTGCATTATTAAATTTGGATATTGTACAATCGTATGAAGGTGTCTAACATTCCGGATATTCATCGTCTTCTTTCAATAGGTCGACCGACCCGCTCTTTGATTGACTTCTTGAGACATTACAAGGACATTCAAGTTTAACGGTTAATGATTCCAAGTATTGAAATTCATGTAGAAACAATAAATAATTTTTATTAATACAGCTTATCCTACCGTTACTTTCCCTTCACACCTCAAATGTGGTGCGCCAGTTGTGCACAAACTAGGTATGATGTCCACCGTCATCAGACATCCCGCCCATTTTCCTTCCAGCTGCGACGATAGGAAATTAAATATAAACGCCGCTTTAATTATTTACTGCAATGAATTCTAAAGATCACATGATAATACTGTATATCCTGCTTTGTTCCTTGGCGAGGAATGCTCAATTTATTTGAGGGCGTGTCCGAATTTCGCCATCTGATCCATCAGCCTTTAAAAGCGTATCGCGGAAGATCAATGCATCAATGCAGGATATCGAGATCAATGCAACAATAATGTTTTTCTTACCTATTACTTTGTATTGTAATCTTTGTTCGTTTGATCGATATGGCAACAGTTTGCAACAGTTTGCACCGATACTTCATCCCCTTGTCAAATATCATCTTCCACCCTTGAAATGTCTGCAATGTCATAAACCATGATTAACAAACCGGGATGAAGTTCAGACCCTAAATATTACAAATACTTCTCGTGTGTTAACCACAGGAACGAACGAAATATATTTTCAGTGTCAGTTTTTCCAGGTGGTATCGGATAATTTATTTTTTCGAATGGCGGCTCTTGGAATTCCCTACGCGGATTAGCTACAAAATTTCCACTATTAACATTAATAGACAATGTTACATATGATTATATTAAAATAGGCATTCTGTTTATGCGAATGACCCATGCAATACAACAATTCTGAATTCCGATTTAAAACCCATATCATAGCGTGGGTCAAGACTCAAGCGGTGCGTTGGCGGGGCACAAAATCTCGGTTCAATCGCTGACTAAAATCATCGGCCCGAAACAACCGAAAGCGAATCTGCCGGCGTTACATCAGCACAGAAAAGGGAAAAGAGTGAAATTGATTACGAGTGCATTATATTAACAGCCCCGCATCCATCCTCGTAATTCTCTTCTTTACTCACTGCTAGTACTGTCATTATTGAGGCATTTCAGTGCGGTCGCAAATTTAAGCATCTTTTACAGTTTACACGCTCCATTCAGCCGCTGATAGACCCTGAAAGACACTCACCAACTCTCAATTTTCTACTCTCTTCCGCATTTCTCGTCAAATGCAAAACGACGTAAAGGAAAAGATTCCGGACTCAGAAAAGACTGAGCTGGAGGCAGCCTACGAACAAAACCTGCATAGTATTCAAAATGATGCACAGTCCCAGCGGAAGTTGATACCTGAAGCAACGGCGAATGTGGTATCATGGACTTTATTCAGTTGGATGACCGGAATCATGTTTAAAGGGTACAAAAGGCCTCTACAGGTAATGCTTTGGGTTATTCTGTAGCCATTAATGCTCTCTGTGAAAATTGACATGATTGCTTGTAATTGCAGCATGAGGATATGTACCGACTGTCGGATCAGTATTCTGCAGAGTTGTTGTGTGAACAATTTGAACTATTATGGAAGGAGGAAGAGGAGCGCACAAAGAAAATATTGAATGATGCCTCTCAGAAACAATTGACAGACAAGCAGAAAAAGAAATTGCCCAAAGTTCCAAGTTTATTTCGAACTTTGTTTAAAGCTTTCGGATGGAAATGGTGATACTCTATATTTATTTTTTAAGTTATGCGTTAAACAATTGGTTTCTAATATTCAATTATCTGGATGTGTAGGGTATTGGCAGGATTACTCAAATTTGTCGGCGACATCGCTCAGACTACTTCGCCTTTGTTACTTCGATATGTCATCCAATTTATTGCCGAATCACAGCCTGTTAATCCCTCACAAACAATCCCCCCTGAATATGTTGGATACTTGCTTGTTGTTGGAATGTTTTTATTGCAGATGGTAGGAACCATCACCGTCAATGTCTTCTTTCAAGTGTGCATGTCTATCGGTGTGAAAGTCAGGACAGCTTTGACGACTGCCATTTTCCGCAAAGCCTTGAAATTAAGTCCAAAAGCAAGGATTGAATGGAATGTGGGGAAAGTCACCAATGTTATGTCTACTGATGTGAATCGGGTCGATATGGTTTGTAGCCTTTTCGAAAAATAGGTCGAAGCGTCTATCTTTTTATTGAGCTTATCAACTCAAACTCTTACAGGTCACTCCTTATTTGCACTTTTTGTGGTCTGCGCCGTTGCAAATTGTTATATGTTTAGCCCTCTTAATTTTTCAATTAGGCCCTTCCGCTCTAGCTGGGTTGGGTTTGATGATCATATTCGGTCCCATTCAAGGGAAAGTAATGAGCATGCTTTCGCAATACCGTAAAGATGTACAAAAAATAACAGACGAAAGAGTCAAACTTATGAACGAGTCTCTGCAAGGTAGATATTCCGATGCTCTATTCAATTTTCAACCGATCTCGGTCCTAACTTCTTTCTTAATTAAATTCAGGAATTAAAATTATTAAATTTTTTGCGTACGAGCCTGCCTTTCTCGATTCCATCGCTAAGTTGCGACTGAGCGAATTAAGTCTTGTTCGCCGTTTGGCAGTTTGGAGAGCCGGAATTTTCGGATTTGCGCAAGTGGTCCCTGTCTTTGCTTCAATCATGGTTTTCGTCATCTACGCTGCGGTCGGGAATACATTGACACCTGCCATCGTGTTTTCGTCATTGGCCCTGTTTAACGCTCTAAGATTACCTTTAATGTTCCTTCCTATGATGATTGCATTCTCTGTCGGTATGTTTTCCTCATCTTTTATCATGCTGGATGCTTCGTGCATTTCCTGAGATGTACATTATTTTGGGATAATAGACGGTAAAGTCGCCGCCGACCGTATCGCTGCCTTGCTGAATGCGGAGGAGTTGGATAGCCAACCAGCACGTCTTACATCTGAAGAAGCGACGCAGAAGGGATATCATTGGTCCCTTAAAGTCTCGAGTGCTAATTTCTTGTGGGAAACCGAATCCGATCCTTCCAATGATGACAAAAGCGACACATCGAAAGCGACCCGTCGAGCCACCAAAAAGAGCTTGAAGAAGCAGAAGAGCGCACAGTCGAAGTCGGACGGAACTGAATTGGTTGAGGAAACAAAGAATGAGATTGAATCAGTACCGCTTACCGAAACTGTTAAAGAAAAAGCACCAACGTTGCAGAATATCGACATTGAAGTCAAGAAAGGAGCTTTGGTTGCAGTTGTCGGTAGAGTTGGATGCGGAAAGAGTAGTTTGTTGAGTGGGATGGTCGGTGAAATGAAGAAGCTGAGTGGCGAAGTTCAGTTAGTTGGGAAAGTGGGTTATTGTCCACAACAACCGTGGATTCAGGTATATATCCTCTTTGATTCTATTCTTTTGTAGATGACAATTTTACTAATGTCGACTCAATAATGATGGGTGATTAGAACGCAACCCTGAAAGAAAATATTCTTTTCGGTCTTCCATATGATGAAGTGCGGTATAAGAACGCTGTACACTATGCTGCTTTGGAACGGGATTTGCAGATATTACCTGACGGTGATCAAACCGAAATTGGTGAAAAGGGTATTAATTTGAGTGGTGGTCAGAAAAGTAGAATCAATGTTGCACGTGCAATCTACTTCAACCCAGATATCATCTTGGTGTGTTCTACCTTTTAATTGACTTCACCATCCGGTTGCTCTTCTGTTAGGACCATCACTGACATGTCATCCCATAATTAGCTCGACGATGTACTCTCTGCGGTCGACTCTCATGTCGGTTCTTTCCTCTTCAATACAACGATTAAAAACGCATTATCCGGCAAGACCCGTATTCTTGTCACGCATGCCCTTCATTTTGTTCCGCAATGCGATTACGTGATTCATCTTGAGAATGGAAAAATAATCGAACAAGGACCCTACCAAACATTGATGGAATCAAATGGTAAATTTTCCGAAATGATGAAAGAATACGGAGGTGTTGAATCTCAGGTCACGGAATCGCCAACTCATGCGAGACCTTCAGTGGAAGCAACAAAGAAAGAGCAAGAAAAACCAGATGACAAAGGCAAACCGAAACAGTTGATGACTGCTGAAGAAAGAGCAGTTGGTGCTGTCGCTGCTACCATATATCTCAAATATTTTCAGGCTATGGGTGGTCCTATAGTCATATTTTTGTTGTTATTATTATTGTTGTTGACTCAAGTAACGAGAGTCGGAAACGATTTATGGCTCGCCTGGTGGACTTCTAATGTCTTTACGAATTTAACACTTGAACAGTATATGGGTTTGTTCGCTAGTTCCTGAAATCGAGTTACCTGCTTTCTGTACTGATTCTGCTTTATTTAGGCATATATTTCGCTTGGGGCGTTGCTCAGGCGTTCTGTAACGTTCTCTTCGGTGTGAATATGGCTTACACGGGGACAACAGCAGCAAAGAACCTTCACATCTCAGCGCTTGCAAAAGTTTTGTACTCTCCAATGTCATTCTTCGATACAACTCCTCTCGGTCGAATCATCAATCGGTTTTCAAAAGATCAGGACGCCGTCGACAACACTCTTGCCGATTCATTCCGAATGTTTTTAACAACATTGGCTAGCTCAATCGCAACTTTCGCTTTGATCGGTGTAGCTACACCGCTTTTCCTTATCCCTTTGGGTGTTCTATTGCCGATTTACTATTATATTCAGCTGTTCTTCAGAGCCACTACTAGAGAGTTGAAACGATTAGATTCGTTGAAGCGTTCTCCATTGTATGCTCAATTCGGTGAAAGTTTAACTGGTAGGTTTATAATGTTTCACAAGTTATTGAATATAAACAAGTTTTTAATTCCCCATCAATGTAGGCATTGTCACCATTCGTGCGTATGCTGAAGAAGAAAGATTCTCAAAGGTCAATAAAAAATATATGGAGGAAAATAACGAGCCGTACTTCTTGTGGATCTCGGCTGCGCGTTGGTTGTCCGTTCGACTCGAAACCATCGGTGGTTTGCTTATATTCTTTGCTGGTCTTTTTGGGGTAATTTCAAGAACTACCGTATCACCGAGTTTGATTGGGCTGAGTTTATCATATGGTAATGTATTCTTCATTCACATTCCGTGTTGGATATTCATCATTAACGTCTATATATTCGTCGGCAGCTCTCCAAGTAACTGGTGTCCTGAATTGGTGTGTCCGGCAAGCAAGTGAAGTCGAATCTCAAATGAATGCAGTGGAAAGAATAGCATTCTATTCTGAACTTCAAACCGAAGCTGATCCTATTTTACCGGATAAGCGTCCCGCTGAAACATGGCCATCCGAAGGGCATGTAAAAATCGACGGATTGGAGATGGCGTACAGAGACGGATTACCTAATGTACTCCATGGAATCAATCTGGACGTGCCCGGGGGTAGTAAAGTTGGTATTGTTGGGAGAACTGGCAGTGGAAAGAGCTCCATTATTGGTGATTATTATGATTTGATATTTATTCCCCGGGATTATTGTTGAGCTGCCTTAACTTACACCGATCTTTGTATTTTCTCAAGTCGCCCTTTTGAGACTAGTCGAATATAAAGGAGGTAAAATTACGATTGATGGAATCGACATCTCTCAGATTGGTTTACGGGATCTGCGGTCTCGAGTAGCCATTATTCCACAAGACCCGGTTTTGTTTGGTAATATTATTTGACTAAATATTAGGACTCTTATTGTGGATGTTGACACCGTTTTCCCCCTCATTATCATTAGCTGGAACCATTCGATCTAATCTTGATAGGTTTAACAAATACACCGACGAAGCTCTATGGAAAACACTCGAACGAGTTGGTTTGAAAGACTTCGTCTCTGGGTTGGACGCAAAGCTGGATGCACCTGTAACTGAGAACGGAGAAAATTTGAGTGTAGGTCAACGACAGCTATTATGCCTTGCGGTATGTACACTATCTGGTTTCGTACTTCAACATAAATAAATCTAATATTCATTTGATTTAATAGCGAGCTATGATTGTCGATGCCAAAGTTGCTATTTTGGACGAAGCGACAGCATCAGTTGGTAAGGCATTTTTCGGTGTTCACATTGACAGAGTTTGTTCTTTCTTTTTCGCCTAACATTTTTGTATTCAGATATGCAAACCGATGCCGTTATTCAAAGATCTATTCGTCGAGATTTCAAAGGATCGACGATTTTGACGATTGCACATCGATTGAATACAATCATTGGTAAGACGTTTCATCATGTTGTTGGTGCATTATTGACACTAACTTGAATGTAATATATCAGACTACGATTACATTCTTGTTCTCGATGCCGGGCGTGTTAAAGAGTTTGCACCGCCTGATGTGTTACTGTCCAACCCTAAATCGGCTTTCTCGTCTATGGTCGACGAAACTGGAGCATCAAATGCCGCACTTTTGAGGAAATTAGCAAAAGAAAAGAAACTGGAGCTAGATATCACAGTGGAGGTAGTTGAAAACAAAAAGGAGGATACGGTAGGTGAATCTGTGAGAAACACCAAAGAGGGTGTGGAAGTCGAAGTTCTGAGCAGCACGGAAGAGAATGTTGAAGTTGAAGCTGTAAGTAACAGCACTGAGCAAAGCCAACAGTAGAAATGTAATCAGAATCTTGCGACAGTACATAAATACGGTTTAAATTCGAAATAATCTGTACTTTTTTCTTAATACTTAGGTGATCTGGCTGTTTGCCGTTTTATTATAGTACGTTTATTGTATTATAAGATTGCGTTAACATTCTTGTACATATTAAAATAAAAGTATGCGGCATTCAGCCAGGGTGCACGTCTGCATCAGTTCAATATTTATTGTCCCGCGTCTGGGAGTCTAGAATAATTGATAAATATAGAAGAATCACTTATTGAATTTTACAACCTGATTTGAAACATATATGTACGACATAACCCACAAGTATGTACCAGCAACAATAAATCGACTACAAAGAACAAATATCATCAAAATTGGGAACTGAAAAATAAAGTAAGGTTCCAGCAAGTGCACCCCTTCACCTTAAGACTTCATTGCTCTGCCAAAACTCTCTGAACTTTTTGACTACCTTTTAATAGACTCAAACTGTTCATAAATCGACTTTGAGCCGCGTATGTAACCGGTGCATCTTCATCATAATCATCCATGTCAGTCATTTTTATGCCTCTTTCATCTTCAAACCTGCGTTTGCTCTGGCTGCGAGATTTCTTTCTGCTATTTACAGTGGCAGATTTCGTTCTACCTGTTCGTGAAATAGGGCGTAAATCAGAATCTTCGTGGTCCATGACACTTCCAGCTTGTGCTGCGACAGAAGATTTCCCCGCGATGGAAGAGGGAGGGTTTGATGAAGTGGAAGAGACGGTGGACTGATAATCCATGGTGCCATTAGGAACGGAACAATTTGAACGGAGATATGTAGGACCCTTAGAAGAATATGAGCGAGATGATATCGGTCGGGATTGCGGTCGTGATGCTGAAGGTTGAAGTGTGTCATTTGAGGATGAAGCATTCAATAACTGAATCTCTCGAAGCGTAGTAATTTGATCCGACTGAAGGGATGAAGCCCAATAAACCTGTTAGTACACAAGATGATGAGTACTATCTATATCGTGCTTACCTTCACCGTCATATTGTGAATCACCATTCTAAGATCATCTGCAACAGCTTGCAATGTTTCTTTATGTACAGGTAACTTCCCATTCTCGACAGCTTCTTCATTGCCGTTAATGTTTTTTATTGGATCCAGTTGTTCGTACTCCTTCACCAACAACTGATAATGCCTAAAACCAATGTGTGAATGCCTGTATTTCAAGTTGAAGATAAAAATTCTCGCTACGTTACATTTTCAAGTGTCTGAATTCGTCCTCCAGTCCCTTAATCACTCGTTCTATACCGGAATTTGGCATTTGCAGTATATCATCCGGTATTCCATCGTCGGGAAGGTCACCAGATTTTGGTTGACTGTCTTCTACGTCGGGCACAGAAAGCATGTTTTTATCGTTCTTCGCATCCCCGACCTCAGCAACAGAGTATCGTACGCGGGAGCGAGAGCGACCAAGCGACCTTGACCGAGACCTTGTTTGAAACTGGGGCTTCGCTGAAGTCTCGGTGTTGTCCTCACGAGAACGTGCATGAGCATCTAAAATACTCTCAAATGTCATAGGATGATGAGGAGATTCGGAACTCCGAACTAAA
This sequence comes from Paraphysoderma sedebokerense, assembly GCA_025602915.1. Classification (NCBI taxonomy): domain Eukaryota; kingdom Fungi; phylum Blastocladiomycota; class Physodermatomycetes; order Physodermatales; family Physodermataceae; genus Paraphysoderma; species Paraphysoderma sedebokerense. The sequence goes on from JAHLJZ010000070.1 coordinate 81,228, forward strand.
AATGCAAATTATAATTAGGTCGAGACGAAAAGTGCTGGGTAATATCAATGCACAGACTAACCGGCTGTACCAAATCTTTGTTTGTAATTTGAGCACAAAGTGCAAAGGGCCGGGTTGTGCGACTTCAACATGGAATACATCTTTTGTAAGTTGGCAGTTACCGAATGAGACTTTCCGACATTCTATAGTTTGAGAACATTCATTTGTTTAGGACAACTTCCGTGATTCAAGGATAAGATTTTGTACCAAATTCACCTTTCCCACAATGAAGGGAACTTCACGTCCCATATTAGCAGGTCGTTTTAACTTCACTACCTTTTCCACGTCATCATCAGCCATCTTCTGTTTAGGCGCAGGAACACTTGATGAACGGGTAGGGGTCGTTGAAGCAGAGGGGTCATCAACATTTTGCCAAGTCACTGAGACCGTATCCGATTCTGTCTGTTGCTCCGGTAAGTCAGCACTTGCCATAGTGTTGGCCTCTTTGCCCCATCGATACCACAGAGAGAGCTTTACCTTTTGCTTCTTCGATTTCGGCCTCTTTTCCTTCTTCCGCTTACCTAATTTTTTCTCCGCCAATTCTCGTATTTTCCTTTCAGTCTCGTTCTCCTTTCGCGCGATATGCTGATTGAAAGATAAGAATATTAAATGAGAGAAAGTGGACGAGTCAAAACGGCTAAACGCACTATATCTTTTTTCATATTTCCTAAGGATGCCTTTCCGTCCAATCCTTCGTCCTGAGGAGACAATTCAGGACCAAACAATTCGTCTTTCACTGACTGACCTGCTTCAACAATCATGCTGTGATTATCCGGGTCCTTCGATTCTTCAGCCTTGACTTCGAATTCAGTTTTCGCTCTAGCTCTTTCGGAATTTGTCGATCCATTAGCTTTCGTTTTGGCTCCCTTGATTTTTGACTGCCCTTGCTGAATATTCACACTTTCACTGGAATTATGAAAGCCGTTTGTGCTTTCATCGTCATTGATTATTGTCGCGGAACTACCGCTGAGTTTCTTGGATTCGATTATCTTGCGTGTTTTAGATTGTACTTCAGCCAGAGCTTTCAATGCTTGATCTCTTTCTTCTTCAATATTGCCGGTTAAATATTTGTTGTAATCTAGCTGCTGTTCAAGGAAGTTGTTCCGGGATTGCAACGATTTGATCGTTTCTTTGAGTTCTATACAGATAAAATACATTGTAAGTTCATAATAGCGATTACAGAGATTCCTCTGAAAGTTCATACTCTTTCGTTCCAGGTTAAACGCATCCTTGTCTTTGACAGTGGACTTGCTTTCATTCGTGCTCTTTTTTAACATTTGCTTTTCAAGAGCTTTGTTTTGTATTCTTAAAGCTTTGAGCAACTCTTGGAGTTCTGTCGGCGCCACAGCAAATGATCCTCTGATTAGCATGAAGTTCCGATAGTTTTGAGAGAAAAATAGAAGGGAATTCACTTTTCTTATCTTCTTTGACTTCTTGCAATTCTTCCAAATTTTTATCGCTTGCAGAGCGCATATTCTGTTCGTGGTACAGCAATTGTCGATATTTCGATACTTGGTTCTCTAAATCTTCAATGCGATTTTGTGATGCTTGCTTTTCAATTTCAAGTTGGCGGATCTTATCTTGTAAAGTTCGAAGAGCTGAGACTACCACTAAAAGGACAAACTGATTAATGATAGACCAATAAGACAGTCGAGAAACTAGTTTTCTCACTCCGACTGTTGGCTGCGTCTGGTAGACCTCTAATCTCTTTATGTTCAAATTCATGAACTGACGCACTAATATCCCGTTGCATTTGCGAATTTATAGATTCAATCGATATAATGCTATCTATCGAAGGTGATCGTTGTCCCTTAGCATCAGTCGACAAAAATTCATGCATTCGACTCTTCGAGCCCGAAGTAGAGCTTTTTTGCAATCCGTTCGACTTGGATTTTAATTGAGGGGTTAGATGTGGGGAGTCGTGGACACTGACTGCGCCTTTTGAGGAGTATTTAGAGTCAACATGTTCGTTACCAGAGAAATGATCAAAAAAGTCGTGATTTAACTTCGGCAGAGGTTCAGGAGTGGGCTTCGTTTGTCGATGCTGAATATCAGGAGACGATGATGGGGAGCCGAACATCTCTCCGTTTCGTGAAAACTGGTCCTTCAATCTTACATTCTCCTTGGATTCTCCGCTATCCGCAATGTTTTCCTTCGACTTCCCTTTAACCTTTGAACCGACAGAAGATGAGGCTTGGTGATCTGATCCATGGGATTTCTGTAGATTTACAGCAGGAAGCTTCGAGTCTGGTTGAAGCTGTTGGTACTGACTATAATTCGACCTTTGTAATGTATCGGTAAATAAATCTGTCCCTTTGACCGGTTGGCCCTCTGGTGCAACGAAATCATCATTATCATGAGCATTTTCCATTACACCATTCTTTTTTTCTACAGTACTAGGCGCTGATAAGCTTTTGCCCTGGTAGCTCTTTCTACTTGAAATTTCGGTTGCTCCTCTAGTTGTGTTGTCATGTTGAAATGAGTCCTGCTCAAATGCCGTTAATGTCGGTCCTTTCATGTCCTTGATTCCAAGTATCTCTGCAACATTTCTACTCAAGTCCTCTCCATCCACAGTAGTCTCCCTCATACTAAATTCATAATCTTCCTGATTAGTTCTGATACGTTCCTCAATAAAACTGAGTTCATCCAGCTCTCGTTCGAATTCTAACTCCTCATTGCTTTTTCTTTCGACACCATTCATAATAATACCATCATCGAAACTGATATTTACTTCATCTGCAGCTTCGTGTCCGATATCAGAGCCCACGTCGATGTCATACGCCGGTTGTTGGGATAGCAGTTCGATTTCACGATCAATCTCGGATAATATTCGATCATGGCGGGCATCTAGCTCTGTCTCCAGATCTCGTGAAAATGTAGAAATAATGTCCTCTGGATCCATTTTATAGAGTTGGGTCGGATCTGTTTGATACAATAGCCATAGTTATGTTAGAGCCAAATGCCGTTCACGTAAGACAGCGCGAAAATGAACCACATGAATGAGCAGTGGATGAGTTTACATTTTGAATACTATTGATCCTGGTTAACAATCCGAGAATGGATGTTTAGAAGTAAAGGTGCATGTGCAGGACAGATCCCGAAAGATGGACGCTTATTAAAATGGGGTCGAAATTTACGTTTGTGTCTTGCCAGTCCCCGAAATTGAAGTAGAGATAAACATTGCATGTGTTCAAATTCACGGAGTCGGCACAAGGTGTTATTGAGAATTCGAGAACTCCGATGAACTATGGCTATTCATACATTTTTTGATTCCATATACATGCATCACATTTTACAGGTACATACTCTGTGGAGTAAAATGTTGAAAAGCCTTCATCCCACTCAGGCTCGAAATGTTTAGCCATGCAAACGATTTATTCATCATGTAACTGTCAACGGCTCCACGATCCCAAGAATACTTCCTTCCGCGAATGCAATTCATAAAGAGACATATAAATATCAAGTGGAATACTAACTTCTGATGGCTATTTTTTGCTTCAATTATTGACAAGTCTGAACTATTGAGCGTCACCAGCACTTAGGGTTGAACTGTCCTCACCATCATTAGACTCTTCAGGTTTGACTTCCTTCATTAGTAGATCTTCGATCTCCAGCTTTTTCTCTTTTGCTAATCGCCGCAATAACGCAGCATTCGAAGGGCCAGTTTCATCCACCATAGAAGAGAACAGTGACTTGGGATCTTCGAGTAGGACGTTTGGAGGAGCAAATTCCTTAACGTAACCGGAATCAAGAACAAGGATATAATCGTAATCTAACGCAAAAATTAAGTAAGATTAATAATCTTTGGTTTAGGCTCGAAGAGAAAGAAGTAATACCAATGATTGTGTTTAGTCTATGAGCAATTGTTAAAATCGTTGATCCTTTGAAATCCCGGCGAATTGACCGCTGTATAACCGCATCTGTTTGCATATCTAAAGAGGTAGAGCCACGTGAGTTGCTAAAATCTCAAGATAATAGAAGTAACATTGAGAAGTAATAGGACGTACCGACTGAAGCTGTCGCTTCATCCAAAATAGCAAGTTTTGCGCCGACTACCATCGCACGCTGGAAGAAAAAGTCAGAAAGAAGCAACCCGGTTCACTTTGTGAATAATGCTGAACTTACGGCAAGGCAAAGCAATTGTCTTTGTCCGACGCTCAAGTTTTCCCCATTGTCGGTAACAGGTGCATCTAATTTTGCATCTAATCCTGCCACAAATTCTTTCAAACCGACTTGCTCAAGAGTTTTCCACAAAGCTTCATCGCTGTACTTGTTAAATCTATCGAGATTAGATCGAATGGTTCCAGCTGTATGAGGGAAGCAAAACAACGTTATGAATGTAAATTCTAATCATGCCCAGGCTGGAGGTGTTTAACAAGTACCAAATAGGACAGGATCTTGCGGAATTATTGCAACGCGAGATCGCAAATCATGCAATCCGATCTGTGATATATCGATTCCGTCAACTGTAATCTTCCCCTTTTTATATTCAACCAATCGCAGTAAGGCAACTGCAAAATAAAGAATTGTAAGTACAGCAATCAGGTCATCACGAAAACTATGGAAAAGGCATCATAACAAACCAATTATAGAACTTTTACCACTCCCAGTCCTGCCGACAATTCCCACTTTACTTCCTCCCGGTACATTCAAGTTGATTCCATGTAGAACGTTTGGTAAACCTTCTCTGTACGCCATTTCCAAACCTTCAATCACAACTCGACCCTCCGAAGGCCAAGATTCAGGTGGACGTTTATCAGGTATGATAGGATCGGCTTCTGTCGGCAGTTCAGAGTAATACGAAATTCGTTCCACAGCGTTCATCTGGGTTTCAACTTCAGTTGCTGAACGAACACACCAATTTAGGACTCCCGTAATTTGAAGCGCTATGATAGAGTTGTTTAGTGAGATGAACTTCAAAAATATTTAAGATAACGAAATCTTACCATAAGCTAAACTAAGACCAATCAAACTTGGGGCAATAGAATCGCGAGCGGTTACACCAAAGAGACCAGCAAAAAAGATGAGGAGTCCGCCAATAAATTCCAGACGCACAGATAGCCAGCGGGAGGCAGAAAATTGAAGAAAATAAGGTTGCATGCTTTCATCAATGTACCGCTTATTCATTTCCGAAAAACGATCTTCTTCTGCGTATGCACGAATAGTCACAATTCCTAGTTCAGATGATCCATTCTATTGTCAGACGAAATTTTGTATTTTTCTTTCCGGATAATGATGTGACATACCGGACAAACTCTCGCTAAACTGTGCGAACAAAGGAGAACGTTTTAGAGAATCTAAACGCTTGAGTTCCCTGACAGTGGCTCTGAAAAACAGCTGAATCAGATAATACAGTGGGAGCAACACAGCCAGCGGAATCAAAAACAACGGTGTGGCAGCTCCAATCAAAGCAAAACTGGCAAGGGAAGCAGACAAAGCAGACATGAACATTCGAAACGATTCAGCAAGGGTGTTATCGACTGAGTCTTGATCCTTGGAAAACCGGTTGATTATACGACCGAGCGGAGTGGTGTCGAAAAATGACATGGGCGAATAGAGCACTCTTGTAATGGCAGATATGTGCAGGTTCTTCGCAGCTTGAATGCCGGCGAAAGCCGTACTGATTCCGTAAACGACGTTGAAAGCAGCTTGTGCGATTCCAAAGGCGACATATATTCCTGCAATATGACAGAGAGAGTGAATAGAAGAACGATTTAATAAGGCACGAACTTCGACTTTACCCATGTATTGGCTCAGAGTTAAACTCTTAAAGACATTAGCCGTCCACCATGAAAGCCACAAGTCATTTCCGACGCGAGCTAGTTGAGTCGAAACCAGAACAGATAGCAGGCCAAATATAACAGCTAGACCGCCCATGGATTTAAAATAAGTGAAATACACGGAAGCTGCAACAGCCCCAACAGCTCGTTCTTCAGCAGTCATCAGCTGTGCTGGTTTGTTCTTCGTATCTACTGTTCCTTTCTGCGCTTTGTAGGTGTCAGATTGCGCTGGACTGTTTTTCGCCCGATGTTCTGTGCTCCCGAATTCTTGCATCATTTTAGCGAACTTCCCGTTCGCATGAATCAGTTCTTGATAATTGCCTTGCTCGACGATCTTTCCGCTTTCGACATGAATAATGTAGTCACAGAACGGTACGAAATGTAAAGCATGCGTGACAAGGATTCGAGTTTTACTCTCAAGCGCGGATTTGATAGTCGTGTTGAAGAGAAACGAACCGACATGGGAATCGACGGCAGAGAGGACATCGTCGAGCTGACAGTAAATGTTATTGGTCAGTATTTAGCATCGTCGCTAATATAACGGGAAAATCAACAAACCAAAATTATATCTGGGTTGTAATAAATCGCTCTGGCGATGTTGATTCGGCTCTTTTGCCCGCCGCTCAAATTGATACCCTTCTCTCCAATTTCAGTCAAATCCCCGTCAGGCAATATTTCGAGATCACGTTCCAAGGCGGCATAATGGAGTGCCCTCTTATATCGATCTTCGTCATATGGTAACCCGAAAAGTACATTTTCCTTTAACGTCGTGTTCTGGAATCGATATCATATTGAAAACTCATCATTAGCGGAGCTTTCAGACTATCTGTATCTGACATAAATCGGGGCAAACCTGAATCCACGGTTGCTGAGGACAGTAACCAACTTTTCCACAAATGTTCACTTCACCTTTGGTTCTTTTCATTTCACCTACGATCCCATTTAGTAAACTGCTTTTCCCGCTCCCAACTCGACCAACTATTGCAACCAGTTTCCCTTTTGGTATCTCGAAATCTATATCACTCAAAGACGGCAATTCTTCTTGAAGAGTCTCAGTCTCTGCGCCAGGCGAAGAATCATTAGATGAGTTGGACGGTTCTGATTCCCATCGAAAATCTGCGTGTGAGACTTTGAGCGCCCATGTAATGACATTAGCCGACGTATCATGATCGGCAATTCTAATAGGTTGACTATCAAGCTCCTCTGCATCAAGCAGAGCCCCTGTGCGGTCCGCGGCCACTTTTCCATCTGTCGACTCATAGTAATTAGAATCTGGTAAACGTGTATGTAGAATGTAAATCGTACTAACCAATCGCGAACGAAATCACCATTGGGACAAATAACAACGGTAGTCTCAAGGCATTGAATAAGGCAAGAGACGAGAATACCACGGCTGGAGTAAGCTGATTACCTAGTGATGCATAAATAATGAAAACCAAAATGGAGGCAAACACAGGAATAATTTCTACGATGCTATCGTGTACAGTTGGTGAGGATAAACTTGATCGTTCTGAAAGTTGTGATACATAGCATACCCAAATACAGCAGCCTTCCAAACCGCGAGCCGGCGCACAAATGATAATTCTTTTAGTCGAAGTTTAGCAATTGAATCGAGGAACGCAGATTCGTATGCGAAGAATTTGATAATTTTGATCCCTGTAGATACGAAAAAGTTAACACTGATCAATTGTCTATTATGCAATTCGTATTTACCTTGGAGGGACTCGTTAATCAACTTTACTCGATCATCAGTGACCGCCTGAACCCCCTTTCTCAAACGAGATAGTACGCTCATGGCAATGCCTTGAAGTGGGCCGAAAAGTATCATCAGCCCCAGACCGGCCAGTGCCGATGGTCCCAATTGGGCGATGAGTAAACCAAGTGCGATGAATATTTGAATAGGAGCCAAATAAATGTAATGAATGTAAGGAGTGACCTGGAATTGTTCGAGTGATCAGTTAGGTATAGGAAACGTTGGCGCATCAGAGAATAGAAACCTAACGGTACCGAATCGAGTCTGGCAACATCTGTGCTCATTACATTCGTTATTTTTCCCACGTTCCATACTAATCTGGCTTTCGAACTTAATTTCATGGCCTTTCTGAATATGGCTGCCGTCAGGGTAGCTCTAATTTTAAGACCGATTCCCATGGTGATTTGAAAAAATATATTCTCCGTGACAGTTTTGAAGATTAGCAACACCAACATTGAAACAATTAGAATATATCCAATGTAAGCGTCTGGTTTGGGTTGAAGAGGGTCGATTGTTTGAGATTCTGAGATGAAATCGACGATGAATTTTAAAAAGTATGGGGTCACTGACTGCCCAATATCGCCAATGAGTTTTATGAAACCTGCTAATGCCCTGCAAGTAAAATGATAAGCATTAATGCAGTCAAGAAAAACGATCAACAAATTATTCAAATTGTACCATTTTCGACCAAATTGTCTGAACAAAGTTCGGATCAGACTTGGACCCTTCGGCAATTTCTTCTTTTGCTTCGCTGATAAATTTTGTGTGGCCGACTCACTAAGAAGCCTTTGAACTCTGTCCTGCTCTTCCTTCCATAAAGATTCAAAATTCTGGCACAAATTGCCGGCCAAGTGGTCATCGGATAATCTATACAAGTCCTTTTCCTAATGTCCATTCATTGAATGAAGTGTTTCGTTAAAGATCGCATTTGTGGTAACTCCCAAGCACAAAAGCAGACATCGTCCGTACCTGTAGAGGCCTTTTAAAACCTTTCAGCATTATATCTGACATCCAACTGAACAAGGACCATGATACGATATTAGCTGTCGCTTCTGGAATCAATGGTCGGTTATTCTGCCCTTTTGCATCGGCTATGAATTTTTCATATGTCGATTCCAATTCCAGTTTTTCTGCGTCCTTCAAATCGTTTTTCTCCTGCATTTTAACCGTATCTATGCGCGAGCTATGAGGTGTATTTCCTGCAGTTTAATTCAGAACACAAGATAGATGACCACCAACACCAAATCCAATCAAGAGGAATGGGAAAAGAGTTTGTCCGTTCCCTTTTTTAAAAAATCGTCGGAGCATTACCACGCCCATTGTTCGCTTAGTCATCCTGGTATTTGCCTTCGTCAGCAAATCATCGACGATTGCTAGATTACCCGTTGTTCGCGTGAACGCCCGATTGGCTGCATCAATCTGCTACAAACTTATGTGTATACGATATAGACGATGCACAAAAAGAATCACACTCTGGCAAGTGAAAAGAGCTATATGCTGGACAATCGAAGTTTTTCTTCAGTATCAAGGGGAGTTTGTTGCATGATCTGGTACCAGCAGATACTTCTCCTGATAAAAGGCGATGTATTATCGCTAAAGCATGCACTGTAATTAGATATTCAAGCAATAAAATTTTTGAAGTTCAAGGACTGCACATGGAAACCCGATATTTAAAGACAAGAATTTGGAATTTTGTATTATACAATTTAAGTTTTAGTAATCTACGCCTACAGTATTATACTATTGGAAGCCCTTATTTTAAATATATAGTTATTTTACACTTAATTTAATTCATTCTGTCCGTTAATTTCGGTAAGCAGACTCTTGCAAACATGCAGAAACACTTTGTGGTCGATATCCATTGCGAATGGAAAATTCATAAATTCGTCTCGCCGCATTAACAGTGCCTTGATGAATGTCATGTTGAAGAGAGATAAATGCTGCGGTCGATGTACTGCGACCTAAAAATGCAGTGGAGTATGCTCTCTCCTGAGCTTGGTGATCGTTGGGATTCTAAATTGCAAATGTTAGACATAAATCACCAAAGAAAACTTGAAGTGTAAGCCTCACCAAAAAGTCTTTAGTATCAATGTTCCATAAGATTGTTTTGCTGTTGAGAAGTGGTAAATTTATGTCAGGGACACTTGATCGAAGTCATACATGGATGCGAACAGAATACGTACTATCCCATTGATTGAACAATTCTGGCTACTCTGGCGTCAATAGCACCGAAAGGGGGGCGGAAGTAGCGAGGTCTTCTTCCAATAGCATTGAATATAGCGGTCTCGGTTCTTGTTATTTCGTCTCTAATCTGTTGATCCGATAAAGTTAAAAAGTTCGAGTGGGTGAATGAATGGGAGGCGATATCGTGCCCGCGGCGAGCAGCTTCGGCCACGACTTGCTTCATTCCAGGATTGCCGATGCTCGAGCCAATTACGAAGAAAGTAGTTCTGACGTTCATGCTGCTGAGAGTGTTAAGAAGAGTCGTAGTCAGCGGTGAAGGGCCGTCGTCGTATGTAATGCTGATGGAACCAGGAACTTTGCAATTGAGTATGGAACCGAGGTCATCAGTTTATGGTAATTGCACCGAACTTTTTCTTGGTGTTTCCTTTCCCGGAAGAAATGGATTTCTGTTGTCACACCCAAATTGACAGGTGTTTCGGTTACAATGTTGGGCTGTTGCTCCGCAACTGAACAATTAATAAATAAATATAAATAATAAATAATAAACGCAACGTCAGACCGAAAATTAGCCTCTTTCAATTGGTGAAATTGGTACGTGCAATCCAAATTCAGAGCAGCACACTTCTCCTGGACTTGAATCGCACGCCGCGAAGCCAAAATCCCTTCCACATCGCCCCTGAGGGGTTGGCGTAGGGGTTGGCGTAGGGGCTTTTTTAGGGTTTACAGTTCCTGGACGGAACGGATCCCTGTTGTCACACCCAAATTGGCAGGTTTGCGCATTACAGTGATCAGCCGTTCCTCCGCAGCTACAGAACAGAAGCGACGTTAATTGAAAGATGCCTACAACAGATCTAGAAAAAGTAAAGACTTACAATCCAAATTGAGAACAGCAGAATTCGCCAGCGAAACGTTCACATGTCGCGAGACCGAAATCTCGACCACAACGACCAGAGGGGACAGCAGACTGAGGTTGAGGACTGGCATAAACAGATAAAGCCAGCGGACCAAACGCAAATATTGACACTGTAAGAAAAAGGTCAAACTTCATATTTTCAACCACACGATAAGAGAGTTTTCTGAGTTGTTGAGCGAAGTTCTAAGTCTTATTTGACTATGGACAAATTTCGGGGGGCTTGTCCAGTTTTATATTCAGTTGCGGCGAATTTGAGCAGAGCATCATACTATCAATAATGCGCCCAATCGAAGAATAGATGTAGATGGAAGCACAGAATTATTCATTTGATTGGCAGTCTCATTGTTCGATCGGTCAACCGGCAATGAATATTTCATTGGAACATTGCGCGTTAATTCATCCAAGGACGAAGCGGGAATCACTGAAATTTAACGGCCACCAATTGCAATACACTCCAGGACCGGACGTGAGTGACGTTCCTTTGCACACATTCAATTCAATTGGCCCTTTTTGCTTATTAAGTAGACATGGTTTTTATTGAGTAGGAAGTCAGATGCATAGTAACTACGATGCTGCCTCAAAATGACAGTTATCGGACCATGATACCAGGATTGAACTTGCTGATCGATGATCCCAATTGTGTTGCGGGCTGACTTGACGATCTACCGTTAATCTATATCTGTAAATAATCATCTCTTCTACAGGGATAAGAGGATTTGAACCCCTTAGCATAATTTTGGAGATTATTATTTGGCCAGGGCGGCCGAAACTCCGTGCTAAAATATTCAAACTCTCTGGAAAAATGGATATAATTTAAACACATTTGTCGCAACTATGCAATACGTACCTTCAGAGGTCATTTCTGGTTTTGCAAAACATATGTGTAATATATGTTTGTGTATACAATCGTCCAACTGCGTATGAAGTATATATTTTTTTTATTGCCCTCTCTCGAATCATATTGCGGTCGTAAGCTAGCAGAAAAATAAGAAATATATATTTCAATGATGCTAAATTACTAACATAGCAGAATTTTTCTCTGAAGATAAATCTGTCGTCAGGCATGATAATAAGTTTAATTGCTATCGAAAATCCACAGGTAATTAATCTGATCACGCGGACCGGAATTCATCTTTTTTAACCCAGATTCAATCAGCTCAACTTCTACACAATATCAGTAATCCTTTATTTCACTTCCATATCTAATCATATATTCCTCAACATGTCGATGTTTTTCAAAGGATCATCGTCCTCCCAGGATGCTCGGTACGGCGATAAACACAAAAAATTGCGCAAGAGTATGAATTTCCCTCCGGAATTTAACAAAAAGGTAATACGATTCTAATTCTAGATGACCTTCCACTTTGTTTTACTTCCCCAGAATGGCGTAGCATTTAGAAGTATTCTGCTGGTAGTATTCGGCATGGATTATTGAAGCCTTATTGGGTTTTGTCCTGGCATCAATGCAGTTTGTTTGTTTACAACTGAAAGATGGCTAATCATCCGATTTATACTTGATCATGTCAAACTTAGTATTAATTATATGTGTAACATCATTTGAAAGTATCCCAGACCGATATGGAAGCTATTTGGGTAGAATCGGGGCATTAGGTATTGCGTATTGGAAATGATCAGTTGAAGATGTGGACAGGAAATCTGCTGCGCTGGATGAATTTTACGGGGGAAAGTGACAGAAAGATCATTCACTAACATCCTTCGAATCTATTTCCCCCATCCCTTCAGGTCAACATGAAAAAAGTCCAAATCGAAGTGATGAGAGGGTGGATAACCAAGAAAATAGTCGAACTGCTAGGATTCGAAGATGAAGTCTTGATCGAGATGATTCTTCAATATCTTAATGAACAAGTATGTTGTCTTTCTTCCACTAATTCCTATCTCGAATATGATGTAACAATGTTTATTGGATTTATTTTCTTGCACGGTTGAAGCACCCTGATCCGAAAGATATGCAGATCAACCTAACTGGATTTTTGGAAAACAATACAGCTTCCTTTGTTAAAGAGCTATGGAATCTGTTATTAAGTGCCCAAGAGACTGTTGGAGGTATTCCGAAAGAATTCTTAGAGAAAAAGAAGGAGGAACTGCTGAAGAAACGGGTATGTCACATTTTCCTTCCTTTATATCTATTTCCCCTTTTACCGCAATGGACATACTAATTCTTCATCGTTTGACAATATTACGTCGCCTGGCTTGTCTTTAAAAGCTCGAAGATGAACGTATCATGGCAGAAATTCGTAAACGAGAAGAACGAGAAGCTGCAGACAGAGAAGAGCAATCTCAATATTCCCGTTCCAACCGAAACCGTCCATCGACCCGAGATCAATATGAGCCCGCGTCATCATCAACTCGAGACACATCATCTCGCGACGTGTATGAACCTGAATACCGTTCTGATCGACGTTACGACCGATACGAACGATACGATAGGGGAGATTCTTACTATTCTCGCGACAGATCTCGTGACAGATCTCGTGAGAGGGAACGAGACAGAAAGAGAAGGAGAAGAAGTAGTAGGGAGGAATCATCAAGACGAAGACGAAGCAGAAGCAGAAGCTACAGTCCTGACGCCAAACGAAGAAGATCCAGCAGTTATGACCGTTCGCGGTCTCGTTCTCGATCCCGTTCCCGGTCTCGATCAAGGGAAAGAGAGCGAAATACCGGCCGAAGAAGAGGAGAAAGCAAACGAAGCGAGAAATCCAAAAGTAGACAATCCACCCGATCATACAGTAGCGAACGATCTTTATCCGACCGTGAAACCGACACGAAACGAAAACGAACGTCAAGGAGTCCATCCCCTTCGAGTCCTCGCAAATCTACGTCACATGCTCGATCTCGATCTCGTTCTCGTTCACCAGCAAACTCCCCACCCCGTCGTCGTCATAAATCCTCAAAATCCCGTTCTCGGTCACACTCTCCTTCCCGTTCCCGTTCCCGTTCCCGATCCAGGTCAAACTCAAATTCCAAATCATCCTACACCTCTTCTTCTTCTTCGTCTTCAAACCCAAAAGAAGGGTACAACAACGACGAAGAAGAAAGTGGCGGCGGAGTGAACCTAGATTTAGGATTAACAGGTACATGGGACAGCGATGACAATTTTTCAAGTGGCCTTGATAGAGTCGAGACTCCTTAAAAAATTCTCTTTCCTTTCGTCCTCATGTGTATGTCAGACAAATAAAAGTTCGTTGCTTAAGACTCTCGAATTATCCGGTTCGGGATTCTACAAACCATCATAGTACCATTCTGTAATCAGTATCGCATAATTGAAATAAACGACATAAATTGTAAACGACGACTGATTCATGGATAATGTATACATGTTAATTGTCGTTCCCCCACTTCTGTACGAATCAACTTAATAAAATGCACAGTATCCGCGGAGTCCGTGCCAACTTGATTGAAACAGCGGTTATGTATACACCAACAAAGTTGCAAAATAAAAATAAAAATGAGGTATCCAACGAGTTTTAAAATAGTTTGGGGGGTGACTTTGATTTTGAACCATCTCGATTCGGTTACTCGAAAACCGTGAAAATCGGGACTAAATAAAAAGCAATAATAATTAATAAAGCGCAGACGGTCCCGTGTTTTTCGAGTGCAATCGTTCAGAATTAAGAATTAGTCGATTCAAATTGTCAATTTTAGTTTCCTCGTTTTCGTTATCGTTAAACCCCGATCCAATTCAAATCAATTCAATTCGACAACAAGTAAAGTAAACAAATCAAACATAAACTAAACAAACAAACGGTACAATATCGTGACGCATCAAAGACAAGACAAAACAAACCGCTAAAGTGAAGTGAATGAAAAGTGATGTAAACTTAAAAATAAAAGAAAAATGGTCCTATTGTTTATAATAAACAATTATTTATATCCAATAGGTTACAGATTTTGGAATATGAAGGAAGAGGTGCAAGAAATGTTGTTCGAACGAAATTTCGAATAGTTATTGAAAAGAAAATAGATATGACTCTTCTATACCAATAATGATCGTAAACGGTCTGAAATTGTTGGTTTAAAATAGAAATTTAAAAAAAGCCAAGGTTCTATGGAAATCATCACAACATAACCAATCAAGTCATTCTTATCGTCTTCTTTCATTCCATGCTTCTTTGTCCATGTGTCCGTCACATTAAAACGTCTTTGTAAGTGCTAAGTGTTATCATTGCCAAATTATTACTATCCATCATTCTGAAATTGTGGCGGCAGAAATTATTATATACTATACTATACAACCAAACTTTGAGTGACAAATGTGATGAACTTTTTTCTAATAATAATAGTGATGGTATTCCAGGGATTATGTTTTAATGAAGGGATCATGCTCTGTTTTTTTTAATGAATATGAAAGAAATCTCGCATCGCAGTTTCCAGTTCCTTTAGCTTTTTCTTTCCATCATTTCTGTTACCGCGAGCGAGTTCATCGGATAATCTGGGCGACGAGGCAGACGTGGAAGAGGAAGACGAAGTAGTAGACGACGATAATTGTGGTTGGGGTAATGAGGAGGATGACGGTTTAACAGTCGAGGCAGAAGAGGCAATCACGGAATCAGACAAAGATCTGTTCGGTTGCTCTGGTACTTGCAGCTTCTTGGTAGCACTTGGTACGGCTTCAGGACTAGTTGAAGAAGGACGAACAGGATCCAACTTTGGACTATTGTTCAGTTCAACTGTTGATGAATCCGATTCACTGCCGGCGCTAGGCGAAGACGGTCGATTCACAGCGTAGCTGCCGAGAGGAGCATTACTCGTTGAGGGAATAACAGAGGGTGGCAATTGGACGCCATGCAACGGAAAGTCTTTAAAGTCCTTTAAGCATGTTTTGGCAGTGACACTACCATCGGTACTTCTGAGTTCATCGGGGACAAGAGGGACCTGAGAAGAGACATCTGGTTTAGGTGACTTGTTCGACTGGCCTAACTTTGCAGACGATGATGCTGATACCGTTCGAGGGGGGATGACTGAATCCTGCTCTGAAGCGGGAGACTGCGGTCGTGAAGACTTGGGACTTAACGACGGTTCCTCCACCTCAATGGAGGGAATCACTTCGTTCGCTAATGGAGTGCGAGAGGGAGGGGAAGGAGGAGACTTTTTGACACTTGGTTCCATTCTAGGGGACATTTTTGGAGACAAGATCGGAGAGGCAGGATTAGATTTTGGAACACCTTTTCTACTGCCAAGAGATCCACTCGATGAACCACTCTTGCCAAGTCTCTTCAGCTTTTCACTCTCTCGCGATCTTTCACGCTCAATCTTTTCTTGAAGCAGCGAGTGATGGACATGAGTATGTTTCTTGGTGCCGTTCATGGCGTCGGAACCCGATCCGACGTCTCCACATCCAGAAATACCATCATGAATTTCTTCGTTGCGATCACGACAATCATAGCAGACATCAATATTTTTAAACCACTCATCATTCAAGATCTCGGGGATTGTTATACGTTTCTTGGGATCAGGTTCCAGAATACGGTTCAGAAGGCTCTGGGCTCCGAGGGGAAGTTTGTCAATTGCATCGAATCCACCTTTACGGTGGGCGAGGAAGTATGCATAATTCGGATCATCTGGGGCGGCATGTCGCCATGGGATACCTTGATACGTCATAGCGTAGTAAACAACACCACAGGCCCTGAGAATAAAAATCCAATGAGTACAGGCTGCCAGATTGGCACAATAAAAAGATTGCATGTTGAAACATCACAAACATACCAGACATCAACCTCGCGAGCGTCGTATTCGCCGCCACTGAATTCTTCCGGAGCAATGTAGGGTTCTGAAAGAAGGAACGAACCACACGACAAATAGAGAGAAATCATTCCGATCATTGCAGCAAACCACAACCAAATCCCCAAGAAAGGAAAATGGGTGAGACCATGACAATAGAGAAATCGCTAGGAAAGAACGCATCATCAAGATGCGAACGTACCACTTCCGCAAACCCCTCTACTCATGTGAGGTTCGCTTTCCCAGCACATTCTAAACACCTCCGACACACCGAAATCGGTGATCTTCAAATGTCCTTGAGCATCCAATAGCAGATTCTGCGTAGAAGGTTAAGATTAGCATTTGCAAAGCAATTTCACGAATCACCCAAACACCGCAGTAAGAAAGAAAACGAAGCAACAAACCTCAGGTTTTAAATCCCTGTGTGCAACACCCATACTATGTAGATAACTCACACCTTGAACGAGCTGCTTAAAGCAACAATCGATTTCATCTTGAGTCATTTTACCATTTTTGATGCACGAGTACAGATCACCTCCAGGGCAGTATTCCTACGAAACGGTTAGCTGCTGATGAGGGCAGACGGCGACGACAAGCCTAAGAGATTTACCATGACTTCACACCAATGCTGGTTTTCGTCCTGAATGAGGTCGATCGTTTCAACGACATTGATATGGTGAAGTGAGGATGAAATACAAAACTCGGATGTGAGTTTCTTGACATAGTCTCGCTCGGATTCGTTCTTGCGTCGTTTGCGAAACTCCTAAAAGGGCAAACAACAAATACGTTAAGAGGCTAATTTCCTAAATTGTTTTTGAGGAGAAAAGTGTTTAGCGTACCTTGATAGCATACAACTTTTCAGCGTTTCGATTTTCCATTTTATGAGCCAGTCTGACGATGGCAGTGGCACCTTTACCGATACATCCTTTTTCACAGACTCCATACTTTTTCATCATGTGATCGCTTTTGGATCTGCCCAACGACAAGGCCTTGGTTTTATGAGCGATCAAGTCTCTAAAAGAGTTTTTGCGGGTCGCCATTGGAGGGGGTTGACTGGCGGATTTTGGGGTAGCGGAGACGGGAGTAGCATCGCCCTCTGCGGCGGCAGCGGCAGGCTGATGCGCAGGTTCAGTTGGGGAGAGAGAAGGAGAGGAAGGGGCGGATGATGCGGTGGAGGAGTTTGCTGGACTCTTTGGACGATTGATGGTGTGCTCCTTTAGTTTTTGCATGAAGGAGGACTTGCGGAGGGTCTTTGGTGGATGGGGTTGAGGATGAGACAACATGTCTGTGCTTTGGTTGTTGCTGTGTAGAGAAGGGAAAGGGGAGTGACGTAGAGGGCCTTCGGTTGGAGGCGGAGACATACAAGAGAAATCGATGGCCGATGCGAGAAGGGGGGAGAGGACGAAAAAATAATAAAAATAATAAAAAGTATTATTTTATGAGATAGGGTGAGTCCTGCTTGTTGGCAGATGAGGATGGGATTGGGAGTGTTGGGAGTGAGTGAGCGAGCGAGAGAGGGGAGCGTAGGGTGACCCTTGACCGTCAAGGTAACGGGAGAGTTGGGGTGGATAAAAAGTTAGCGAGAGTGGATGAAGGAGAATTTCTTTCCAGTTCTCATTGTCTACAGGGGAGGGGATGTGAGGTGAGGGATGAGGGATGAGGGATGGGAATGGAGGGCAAAAGGGACACTTACGTTGCGCACTAGCGAGAGAGGGAGGGAGGTGCGGTTCTTGGTGGAGAGAGGGAATGAAAGGGGAAGGGAATTCCCTCTGCAGCCAATAAACCAACGCCCTCTTGGCCTATCATTCTTTTTCTGGGCAGAGTGGCTGGCCTGGCCTGGAATGGCTAGAATGTCACTCGGTCACGGTGTCCCTTGTCACTCAGTCACATTGTCCGGCGGGCGAATGGAGAACAGTGCCCCATTGTTCTCTTTGTCATTGGCAATTTGCCTGGTGAATCCCCTGGTGAATCACTGGTGAATCACTCGCTGCAAGCCACACTCAGTCACTCACTGCGCATCTCGCTAATTCACCTCATCCTCCTTACTCATTAGCATCATTCGCTTGATATCACAATTCCGCAACAATCACCATCCTCTCCTCATTTCTGCATCCTCTCTGCTGACTACCCCTCGCTCCACATGCATACCCCACTGCCTATTGTCCTCTATTGTTCACACCCTATTGTAACCCCTCATCTCTAACCATCCATCACACAGCCTGTTCAGGGATTGATCATCTCTGCTCATTCTTTTCTGCCGCTAATTCAACTCTCACTTCACACCGCATCAATGAATCAGTTGGATAATTCTTATCAATAGTAGATCTCTTGCATTGATTGACTCCGCGCAATGATTTCTTCAGTCCACCTTCTTGGGCGGCTAGATTCTCGGATATTTTTGTGTTGCAACGCGTAAGTGGAACAATCAGGACCGGCATCTCCACAATCCGCAATCTACAACAATCTCAGCAATCTCCCATCTCCCAAGCCTCCCCTTTCTTTTATCCTTTGTCCCGCGCTAATATATGCATTTCACAGATGGGCAACTCTGAATATGATCGCGTCATTCGATTAAATTGAAATTTAATTAATGTGGTAGCACCATTGTTTCATTTCTCTAACGCTTTCGCAATAGCCACAGGACTGTCACAGGGCACCGGCTCTCGCTGCCACACTTTTGCATTTCCTATTCTGGCTATGCCACTTGCCATTCTGTATTCACCCACAATGTGTTTATTGTGTTATGTGGAATGTGCTGTTAGAGAGAGCTGACTTCTCACTGCTGACTGCTGAGGACGGGCTGCCACTTTGTGCTGAGTAAATCAGTGATGTGCCGGCTGTGGAATCACCGAATGCGCATTGCGGCTGTGTTCCGCTGTTAATTGCGCTCTGCCTTGGTGCAGCAGAAAATGTTACCACTAATTACACGCAGGCGTCACTATTATGTCACTTGAAATTTGAACTTTGCCAATTCTCATCATGAGAGTGAGAACCCTGGGCAGCTGACTTGATGTAACTCTTAGTTACTTTTGGAAGGAGCCGCCAGAGGTCCAGATTGATGTCATGTTCATGTCACTATCTCTAAAATGAACTTCATACGCCATAAAGAGAATCCTTCCCGCACCTGGCAAGTTTGGAATATTCTCTGGATCTGCTTGGAAGTCGGAACGCCTCTCCCGAGAAATTGAGAATATCGTCAAGCAGTGTTCTCGGCTTCGATCTAGTCTTTCTGGAGTCTGTCTGACATTCTTTCTTTACAGAACACTCACGTTCCTCTGTATCACTTCTGTATCTCGGGAGTTTCGCGGACTTCTCGCCTCTAAGCACTATGGGCTCCAGGCCTTGCCGAATACGAACTGTTCAACACGTTATCCACCGCGACCACAGTTCCATACGCACTAGTGCAAAGCTGTGCAACAGCACCAGACGGTCCACTTAGTGGCGATTCGTGGAATCCAATGTTCCGCGTGTTGCTCAGATCGAGAGCTTAGCTATGCAGACCACGGCTACTCGTTAATTGTTGATCCGTCCAGTATATATATGTCTTAGGTTTTCAGAACCTATGCAACCCGTCAGCTTGCGTCATTTCAAGAATTCGTAGACTTTAAATCCGATCGATTAAGATTACAATAGACAACCAGGTAAAAGAAACATATTTGGAAAGTCTTGATGTATGTTTCAATATTGAAGCAATTGAAGATATTAAATAAATGTTTTTTGCATTCGAATACAGAGAGCAACTGTCAGCATTATTTTCGTGCGTATTGAACTTTCACTCATATAATTAAAAAGCCAGCCGTTAATCGGAACTGGAATCATAACTTGCTACAAATTCCTTTGCGATTCTTCGTGCCTCGTCGTACGGTTTTCCGGCTTTCATAGCCAGTGCAAACATTTCCATTTCTGCCTCCAGCATTTTCATTTTACGTTTGACACGCCAATTCCCTTCCTTCTCTGCTGCTTCGGATGCATCTTTCCAATTCTTCTCTGCGGCTGTCAATTCGCCTTTCCTTTTCTTTTCTGTTGCTGCCAATTCACATTTCCTTTCCTTCTGTGCGGCTTCCCATGCATCTTTCCTTTTCTTCTGTGCGGCTTCCAATGCATCTTTTCTTTCTAGATAAGCCAATGCACGTTCAGCTATTTGTAAATCCACCTTAGCCACCTCCATCAAAGCATCTCTTGCGGCCTTTTCTGCTTCTTTCATCTTTCTTTTGGCTTTTTTGGGAGGAGTCACATCCTCGGCTTCATAGATGTAGCCATCACTGGACATAACTACCCAAGGCCTCTTATGGGCCGAACTATTGTCGTCCTCATGCGATGTCATCTCATCAAATAAATTTTCGTCATTTTCCAACTGACCGGGCTGTTTAGTCGTTCGGTCGCACGGTTCCGGGCTGAAAGCAAAAGGCCTCCTGTGCCGAATTGTATAATCCGTTTTAGTGCTGTTTGGAGACTGAAGCTGATGCTTCAATTGACTCGGTTCAGTCGTAACAGTATGGGACGACCCTGCGTTTTTTGTAATGCCACCACACGTTTCTCTGACAGATTCATGGCCAATGATTCTCCTGGACGCCGCATCTACTGGCTTACAATCACCGAAGACATCGACAAGATCGAAGAAGTAAGGGAACTTCTTTAATATTTCCTCTGTTGTTTCAAGAATCAAAAACGCGATGAAATCAATAAAGAGCGTTGAATTGCAGGTATGAAAACTGAAATATTTACTTTTGAATGCCTCGTTTACTTGAGCTACATCTCTCAACAATGTTGCACCTGCCTTCTTCCACTCAAGGACTTCCTTATAACGCTTTTCATACTTGTGTATCTGATCAACAATTTGTTCTGCAGTTCGATATGTAATCTTATTATCTCTCATTATGTCAAGAACCGAAGAAACCATCATGGTTTTGGTCTGGCCGGTGTGTATCTGTCCTGTATATCTAATTGAAAAAAGTAAACTTGCCTGTTACCACAAGCCCAAAATGAAAATTCGACTACGTCATCTTACTTTTGATAATTATCACCTTCTAAGATCCATTTAAGCGTACAACCGTCAGACGTAAGGAGTGGATGTCCATTAGCATCTGTGCCTTGAGAATCCTTGTCCCATCTAATCCGTTGTTTTTTCGGTTGAGATGGTTGGGTTGTCGCGCTCGATGATGGACATGGTGGGTCATGCTGAGTAGGCGAAAGAAATCGGTGGTAACTACCGTCAATTGACGATTGGTTTTCCTTCGAGATATATTCATCAACGGAGCTAGGTATTTGCGCAGTGCATCGGCCAGGTTCCACGGTTAGAGGAGAGGGGATTGAGGTTGATTCGTGCGGGATGGAAGAAGGTGGATCAGCCGATTCTAAATGATACATGAATGAAGTAACTGTGACATGGAATATGTAGAAACATTTTATCCAAGGTATCACAAACCATATATGGCTGTCGCAGAATCTGACTTTTCATTTTCGACATGCGCTGGTGGGTCATTCTTGCCGTCAACTGGCAGAGCCATATCAGAATTATTGACATTGGATGCCGAAATATTCGCTGTCGATGTGGGTTCTAATCATGTTCATAAGCATCATTACAAGTTATGATAAAATCAACCAGAAATCAGAAATTAACCTGCTATCTCGAAATCGACCTGAGATCTAAAAGGCAAACATGAGATTTAACATAACGACGAACGACGAGAGCGGGAATGGAAAGCACGAAATATAAAAAGTACATACCCTTGACCGAAATCGGGATAAGGGCCCTGCCATTGCGTAGAGAAATGAAACGTTTCTGTGGGTTCGTGAAACAGAATTGTTTTCATTCTGCCAGTTGCATCGGGTTGATGGTAGCGAACCCACAAATTTACTTCGGCCTTCGGAACTCTCAGGTTCCTTTTGTTTGTCTGAAGGATGCGCATATCTTTGTGTGAGCAGATATAGGAGAAAGATACGTGGTAGCTTACGATGGAGTAGAGGAACGTACTGTTATATTCACGTCCCGAACTCCTCGCCTATCCCCATATTTCGGCGAGTTCTCGCATTTCCCTTGTTTAGACGCGCCCAAGACATAGGGATAGGCGAAGAGTTCGGTATCCTTGAATATAAATGAGGGAACATGTCGTTTTGAATCCTTATATTACTGTGTTGCAATAAAATGAGGCCTTGGTCCATGCGACTGAATATTGTTTCTCTTCTGGTGCATATTTTGACTATTCGGCCTAAAATTGAGCAAAAATGGTCTGACTTGGAGTCAGAATTGGCCAAACTAGTACGCGAATCCGTCCTACATCAGTTTACTTATGATATATCGGCTGAACATTCCATTTAATGCTAATCAAACTCGATGACAATTGAAGTGGAATTGAAAGCTTCATCGACTGACTGATGCAATTGAAATCCTGTTATTGCGACTTCTAGTCCATGTTTTGAGTGATCGGTCTAAAAATGAGCAAAAATGGTCCGACTCCAAGTCAGAATTGGCCAAACTAGTACGCGAATCCGTCCGACATCACTTTGCTTATGGGTATCTGTTTAATATTTTATTTATGCTATTCAATTGCACTCCATGACATTTGGAGTTGGATCGAAAGCTTCATCGACTGACTGATGCAATTGAAATCCTGTTATTGCGACTTCTGGTGCATGTTTTGAGTGATCGGTCCAAAACTGAGCAAAAAAGGTCCGACTCCAAGTGAAAATTGGCCAAACTAGTACGCGAATCCGTCCTACATCACTTTACTTCTGAGATATCGGCTGAATATTTCAATTAATGCTATTCAATTGCACTTGATGACAATTAAAGTTGAATTAAAAGCTTCATCGACCGATGCAATGGGATCACTGTAATTGCTCTTCTGGTGCAAGTTGTGTGTATTCGGACTAAAATGTAGCAAAAATGGTCCGACTCCAAGTTAGAATTGGCCAAACTAGTACGCGAATCCGTCCTACATCACTTTACTCATGATATATCTGTTGAATATTTCATATAATGCTATTCAATTGCACTCCATGACATTTGGAGTTGGATCGAAAGCTTCATCAACTGATGCAATTGAAATACTGTTATTGCTATTTTGGAGCAAGTTGTGTGTATTCGGTCTAAAATTGAGCAAAAATGGTCCGACTCCAATTCAGAATTGGTCAAACAAGTACGCGAATCCGTCCGACATCACTTTACTTATGAGATATCGGCTGAATATTTCATTTAATGCTACAATTGCACTCGATGACAATTGAAGTATTACAAGATTGTATCTTGAGATAGCATTTAAAAATCGTCACCATCGTCTTCTAATCCCGTTACAACCGAACTTACAAAGACCATTAAAGTCGTCATAGCGTGCATTCCAAAGCCTTTGTACAATCCGCCCACCCTCGTTACATTTTCTAAACCAGCTTTCCACCAACTTTGCTTTTCTTTCATGGTGGCTCCTGTGTCTTTGGCAGATCTGCTTGATTTGCGTTTACCTTTTCGAGATCGTCGGGAGGTGGAAGAAGAAACCGCCGTAGAGCGGGGTGTACGGGTTCCGCCTTCTTCACGGATAATGGAGAAAAAGCAGTCCCAAAACCCAGAGTACCCTATGGGTCTTAGGTCGACGCAACTGCTCATACCGATTTTCTGAGTTTCTTGAATCTGAGGAGACTTTTCTATCACCATGAGTCTCCTTCTAACGGTTTCAATGGGTAGGAGTATTCCGATCTCTGCAATATTGCCGAGTAATTCTAAGATCATATATCTACCAGGTGAATATACCGGTGAAACACCAAAGATACGATCGATTATTAATGGCAGAGAAAGCTGAATGAGGGGGTGGACGGTGTGGTAGAGTATGGAAGGAATAAGGAGGTGGGATTGAAGATAGGGATTGGAAGAAGGATGCGAAAATAGAGAACGCAGGGTAGATACAAATCCTTGAGGTTTCGTGGAGGAATGAGCATGGGGCGAAGTTGGCTGAATGATCAGTCTTCATTCAAAAAGAGAGATCACATTAAATACACAGGCCAATAATGTCTTCAGAAGAACGAATGGTAATACAAACCGAGTTCGCACAATTTCAAGAGGTGACAAAGCAACACCTACAATCGCATGAGATGCAACCATGGCAATCAGGTTTGGGACTGGATTGTCAAGGTCGATGAGTGGGATCGTATCATCGTACAAGTCAAAAGATTCGCTAATAACAGACTCTACGGAGGGCTGAAACATATCGTTCAAAAGATCGAATAGCCAATTTGTGAATTGACCTATGGAATTATTTGTTGTGAATACAAGACAACCAAAGATGTGATAAAAGGGATGATAGGGAATGCAAACCTTTCCACAGCGACATGTACCCTTCGTCTTTATGTTTGGCGATCGTTTTCACCGTGTCCCAGACTCCACCTTCTAATGGAGGCAACATATAGCTTGGACGAGTAGTAATATCATCTATTGATTTCCTTAAAAGGTAACCGTCGCTGTCCGATGGCGATCGTGACAATTCAAGAGTCTGAGCATAAGAAAATCGTGTCCGTTGAACGGACGGGGATGTAAATAACTCGTCCGAGGAAGAATACTAAGCGGTGAGACAAATAATATGTTTTAAGCTGTTAGCTTTATGATTTCAAAAGTGAGAGGTACAAATACAAGATGAAAGGCCACTATTCTGAGCCAACGTACGCCTTCAGAATCTCCGTAGTCATGTTCACTCAACTCATCATCTCCAAGGGCGTTTTCATTCTCCACTTGCAACGAAGACGCCTGTCTCGCTATGGTCTCATCGTCCGGCAAATACTGAACTTGTAACAAAATTTTTGCAACTTCGAACGGCGAGACGAAGGCCGTCGTAAAATACTTGATGGTGGCAAAATACAAAAAGGAATTCAGACGCGATGACCGGATTCTGAAGTCGTCATCGTCAGGGTAAGCGTCGGAGGGCAATGCGGGGGGAAGGTAAGGGTTGGGGATGGAGGATATGTTTGAGGGGATGTCTTGGTAGATGGAAGGCGGGGTGAGGGGGTAGGACGGTTTGGAGAAGCGAATATTTGCGTCGTTACCAGCGTAAGTGGACGACGATGAATACGGATAAGATCCACTCGACGATGACGATGACGAGGAGGAGGAGGAATAGTCCGGCGGCATCTTGAATGTAGTCAGACAAACGACAGAGTTGCGATGGATAAGGCCGAATTTGTTTATTGCATTGATCTGTTATATCACGTGCATTTACCACATATGTCACGTGATGTTCAAAGTTCAAAAAACACGACAAACCATCTTAAAAAAAGTATACGATTTTGCAAGGACACTCCAAGATAGCCGACTGTAACGAATAGAAGAAATGAGCATTAAACGAAGAACATCGACACAGGCAATTTTTAACTCTGGCCGCCTGCCTTGGTACAATCTAGACGGAACCCCCAATACTTGCTACATCATTGGGATCGCTGGCGGTAGTGCATCCGGAAAAACAACTGTATCTCAGCGTATCATTCAACATTTAGGCCCTCAAGTCATCTTGTTGAGTATGGACTCGTTCTACAAATCTTTGACCACTGAGCAAAAAGCGGCCGCTCATAGAAAGTAAAATCCGTCGTCTTGAGTCCTACCGTAGAGTTTTTGCTCACTCTCTAGAATTGTAGTGAATACAATTTCGATCATCCTAATGCCTTTGACTACGACATTGCCTTTGAAACATTACAAAAGCTGCGACAGGGGTAAATTCCTTTCCTGCTGCTCATACTTTTATTATGATTTCTCTTGATCCTGTCATGGTGCCGCCCGATTTTTTCTGCGAGGTCACTGACCTCCGGCCTTGGATCACATATCTAGTAAATCCGTCGAAGTCCCGATTTATGATTTTAAAACCCACTCAAGACTTTCAGAAACAAAGACCGTTTACGGTGCAAATGTCATCATATTTGAAGGCATTTTCGCACTATACGACAAATCCGTTCGTGATCTCATGGATCTGAAAATTTTTGTCGATACTGATTCTGATATTCGATTAGCCAGAAGATGTATGTATTTGGTTTCCTTTCTTTCGATTATAAAATGATCTAGTATAATGCCCAAGCTAATCTCACGATTCAACTCATGAAACTGGGCCGATAGTGAAACGAGATATCGCTGAACGAGGCCGAGATATTAAAGGAGTGTTGCAACAGTACAATCGATTCGTTAAACCCGCTTTTGACGATTACATTTTGCCGACGATGAGATATGCAGATATGATTGTTCCCCGAGGCCGAGACAACAATGGTATACTTTCTCCTCCGTCTCCTTAATTCTTCTACATTCCTTGTGCTTACTCATTCGGCACAATAAATTTTTGAATCTGCACTTACATCCTTTTGTCTCTCTTTGATTTGATATAGTCGCAATCGATCTGATATCCAAGCATATCAACCGTCAGCTCGACGAACGAGGACTCACATTTCGACACTTGTTATTTCAGAATCAATTTCCCGATACCAACCCACCACAACTTATACTGTTAGAACCGAAAGGTCAATTAAAAGCTCTACATACTATCATTAGAGATCAAGAAACCAAACGAGAAGATTTCATTTTTTATGCCGATAGACTGAGTGGGTTGGTCGTTGAAAGGTTCGGATCGTTTTAGCTTGTAATCTTGCCTATATTTCCATCCGGAAGAAGTAAGAAAAAATTTGTGCTGATGTTTGCTTATTTGTTTTTATACGATAGGGCAATGGCAGAGTTGCCGTTTCAAGATATGACGGTAACAACTCCTACGGACTGTTTATATCACGGTAAAGTAATGAAAGAAAAGGTGAAGATCACTCTTGAACTCCATATGAGGGGATCCTTTGACTGATTCCTGTCTTTTAATTCCCATTGATTTTGTGATTTCTAGTTATGCGGTGTATCCATCATCCGATCCGGTATTCCCATGGAAACCGCCCTTCGACAGATCCATTCTTCCATATCCCTCGGTAAACTACTGATTCAAACATCTCCGAAAACCGCCGAACCCCAACTTCACTATTGCAAACTTCCAGTCGACATTGCATCGCGCTACGTCATTCTAATGGACGCGACGATAGGCACTGGAGCTGCCGCTCTCATGGCTGTACGAGTTTTGTTGGATCATGATGTCAAAGAAGAGAATATTATTTTTGTGAGTTTGATCGTTCATAGAGCTGGAATATGGAATTTGGTGAAAGCGTTTCCAAAGGTGAAAATTGTAACGAGTGAAGTTGACCCAGAATTGAGCGAACGGTACTTTATTTTGCCGGGGTTGGGTAACTTTTCTGGTATGTTTTGTACTTTCTATCTAGTTTTTCTTTCTTGGTTGTTCGATTATGCCAACATTTTTTTTTCCTTTCCATTCATTTCTGCCTCCATCTTTTAGATCGATACTTTGGTACAGAAGATAAATAATAATCCTATTAATTCATGAAACCAGTAATACAGTCACGTTTTAGAATAAGAAATGTACATTTATAATTTAATAAAACTCAAACACCTTCCTCTTTGGGGTGTTTTAAAGTTCAATGATGGGCTCTGTACAGGTGATTATGGTCCATCAACTCAAATCTGATAATATACGGGAAATGGATCATTATATTTAAAAAATCGAATATAATACACAGTAAAAAATTGTCATAACAGCGACTTAGATATACGCAGAAATAATACAGATCCAAACAACATGTATCTCCAGAGTATCTTATATGAAGTTCTACAATAAATCGTAATCATCGAGCTAAACGAAATAGAGAGATCACGTCAGTAAATATAGACCACCCATATAAATTATCATTATTTCAAACGAATCAATTGAACAAAGACATACCCTATCATTATACCTTTCCACTTTTCTCTTAATTTTACTGGTATCCACCCATGTCACGAAATCTTCGAAATTACGGGTAACGATATACGCTGGATCAGTGATTGTATTGGGACCGACTCTAACGTGACCTTGTTCGACGAATGTAGTTGCTTGTTTTAAATTTTCGGCCATTTTGAGACGGAGCATTAAGACGGGTAGTCGTCGTCTGAATGATAGTTTGGAGTTTGGATGAATGAACATTCAATTAGTCAGTTAAGTGTTGCAAATATTGTTGATAGTCTTCACCAGGTTATTACTTTCGGCGATAAAGCATTTCAACAATCATAATTATCTCGGCCCAACTTAAACTCTCAATCGACGAGCAGCTTCAACTAATCAGACAAAAAACGAACCTGCAAAATGCGCTCACACTAATCTTTTCAGTCTGACTTAACCCCTTTTTATGAGTAATAAGCCCCATATCAAACATTTTATTCAACAATGCATCTGCTTGGTGTTGACGAAAAGGATCTTTAGGATCAAGTAATGATATTTTGGCCGCCAATTTTCGAATGTCTCCGCAAAGTCTATTATACCTGATAATTGCAAAACGGTAAGTAATCAATTTGAACCAGTCGTCAACAAAGTATAAGATAGGTGGGGATAAAAAGGAAATGAAAAGATAACAAACTTGGTGTAATCTTCTCGTTTCTGTAAACGATATCGTCGAATTACTTGGACTTCCCGAAGATTATGTTCATTAGGGTACTGTAAGAAATCAACTTTCTTTAATAGCTTTTGTTCATGAAATTTCAGTTGTCGGACCATGACTGTGAATTATTCAATAGTAATTCGAAAATAAAGTTTAAAATCTTGCCAAGTTCTGATCCCTCAAGTGAAGTTCAATTTTGATTACGATCTCACGTGATGGTTGCTAAAATTTGGAGTGAAATATATAGATGCGGTTTTTATTTCGCTCTATTAGATTCAGGCAAAACCTATCAACCCTTTGAATTTTAGTTCATTTAAACCGACCTGATTATCAGTTAAGTGCTATCTAACGAAAGAAATTTTGTTGGAGTTCATAGTTTTGTTGAAAGACGAATATATTCTGTTTATCACAAATATATTGAAAATATTCTGATTATAAATAAATACAATTGCTATATTCCTTCCATCTAAATGGTTATGATCTGGCTTTACATTCAGTCGGCATTTTAAAATTGAACAATACCAATGGACTCAACAAATCACGTTCATTAAATGGCGGGCCCTCTGGTTGCTGCGGCACCGGAGAAGAAGGAGGTCTGGCAGGATTAAATCCGGGTAACGAAGGGCTTATTTGAGCTGCCCCTAATCCTTTTCGGGTTCGGCAGGTACTTCTGCTCCCAACGATCGCTGCCGACGTTAAACCCACATCAGTGTCTGAACAGACAAAGCCAACATCTACTGTATCAGTTCCAGTTCTGGTTTGTCTAGTGGTGTCCCAGATATAATCAGTATCACCTTCCTCAATAACCAGTGTAAACTGGGTACCGCATATTTCAACAGAAAATGAAAAATTACAGTCATCTTCGTATGTCCAGTGTCTTCCCCCCGGTGTGAAGTAATCGTTTGTAAGGCAGGTGTATTTTGGGTAGGAAATGAT
Source organism: Paraphysoderma sedebokerense (assembly GCA_025602915.1). NCBI lineage: Eukaryota > Fungi > Blastocladiomycota > Physodermatomycetes > Physodermatales > Physodermataceae > Paraphysoderma > Paraphysoderma sedebokerense. The sequence continues at coordinate 111,052 of JAHLJZ010000070.1, forward strand.
TGGATTCGGATTAGAACTGTTATTGGGACATCGGATACCAGCTATTGAGCCAAACATATTGTGTAGTTTACCGGTGTATGTATTTCTAGAGGCAGAAGTAACTGAGGGAAGACCTGAAGTTTGTCTTTCGCCGGGGGTGGAGCTGACATGGCCGATTGACTCTAATCCATAGGTACCAGCGGCGGTCTGTAGTTGACTTGGTACAATAGATTCTGTCGTAGACTGAGAATCCTCGGCAATTCGACGGGGAATATAAGTGACCGGGAATGAGAGTATAAGTGCCAAAGAGCCGAGAAACAGCAGCACTCTGGCGAAGGTAAACCACCGATTTTCAAGATACCGTTTATACGGCATCCCCACAATTGTGCAAACCAAAAACACTCCCATTTTGAGAGTGTACAGGGCGAATAAATTGCAGACACTCAGCCCACTCACTGTAATTCTGATAATTTCAAACCATGTCGGTACGGACCCGGTGCTTGATAGTAATACCAAACAGACCAATTTCACAAAATCTCTCATAACCAAAACGAGAAAATAAATGACTTGAAACTTTCCTATCGTTGTTCGTTCCAAGAGCTCTTTAAGTTTGAGAGTTATGTCCCAAAGACCCCACCCTACATGTCTGTATCGAGATGCGTATAAGATGACAGATGTATCGTAGACTAAGCCCACCAAGAAGCCAGTCAGTATAGTGTATATGGTCCAAGTGACTTTCCATGCTTTCAGGAAACTTTGCAGGCAAGGATTGGTGAAGAAAGTGAAAACAATGAAAAAGTCGGCAATAGTTTCGAACAGTCGTAAAAAGATATTGGTAGTGACGAATATTGTGCCTCCGATAGGGCCAGTATGCTTTGGAGGGGAGAGCTTAGAGGCGGTCAAGGGAGGAAAGCAAAGGAATCGAGCAGCCGGACGCTGAGTGTGGACATGCATAGCATCCTCAGTTGAATGCAGACCGTCTTTGTCGACTTGGTAAGAATTGGGGCTGGCATGATGCGGTGGAAGAGTTGAATAGATGGGAAGTTCAGTCGACAACTGGCCAGAACTAGCGTAGAGGTGATCCTCCGAGGAGAAAGGCGGGCCCTTTTTGTCCATTCAAGAGGGTTTTATATCCAGAGAGTGATGGTGGGCCAGGAGGGTGTGTTTGCAGAGGACAGATGTAAGCGGTGCTGTTCAGGCAATGGCCGTGGAATCCAGGAATACATGCAAATTAAAGACTGGAGAATCGGAGATGGAGCGGGGTGGCGCACCTGTCATTCGATTCATGCTGCTCGTCTTCGTCACGAATTTGCCCGCATTCTGGTGCCATGCTATAAATAGACGACCGACTGCTTGGACAACTAGACTGTATTAGTACATATATAAAACTCTGCTGTATCTGCTCAGACAGTTTGCATAGGATGCCATAGAGTGCATTCCTTCCCTGCTGGAGAATTGCAAACATTCTTTGCCACTAGTCCCTCCCGGGGCCCGTCGTTGATAATCCAACTGCGAACCACACATTTAAAAACAGGAAAAAGAAACAAAGGAAGGAAACGATATCTTCTAAAACAATTTTACATTATTCATTATATATCAAGCGCGAATATCGTCGAACTAAGCTATAATACAATTCCCCTAATCAAAAGAAGCAAAATTGACCCAGGTACCGCTAATACTACAGAGGGGACATCACAAGAAAATTACGCACTTTGGCATGACAAGAACTTTTTGACTTGATCGAATTTTTTTTTCTCCTGATAAAGCTCTTTGAGCTCATCCTCCATTTTCCTCAATTTCTCATTGTATAACGCGTGCAGTTCATCCTTCTCCTCTTCCCAACCTGCTTTCTCCAATCCGAATTCCGTCTCCAAAGCAGCGAACTTTTTCAACTCTTGCTGAAACCAAGATGCTTTTTCAGCTTCGATAGCATTTCGATCATGCTCCAGTTGTTGTAGCTGCTTGCTCAGATCTGCTTTCGAGGCTTTCAATTCCGCAAGCTGCAGTTTCAATTCTTTGTCTTCTTTTTCTTTTTCATCACCCCAGCTGTTCTTATGCTGTTCAAACTCTTGCCTTTCATTCTCATACTGTTTCAATGTTACTTCCATCGCCTGTTTTTCCTCGGCCAGCTTCTTTTTTTCAATCTGAAATGTCTTTTCACTATCATGAAGCTCAAGGCTAGCTTGAATGACATTCACAAGTTCCGTTTCTAGCAAATTCTTCATCTCAATCACGGAAGTCTTTAAATCCGAAATTTCTTTCTTTTCTTGAAGAATTTCCTCTTCTGTCCGTAAACACTCACGTAAACGATCAACACGATCTTGATCAGATCCAACTGACTTTGCCTCGTCACCTGCGCTTTTAACGACCTTTTGGTATCGGGCATTCAATTCGGAATACTTCTGTCGAAGCTTATGGCTCTTTATATGAGCATAGTCACGTTGAATATTTGCTATTTTCAGTTCGAGAGTTTCCCAAAATTTGCGATCTGCCTGTTTTTCTTGTAGAGTTTGATCTGGTCGCTCTGCGGTCTCCTTCATTCTTTTTAGCCTATCCTGCAATAACTCTTCGGCTTTCTTCTTACAATCTTCTATGCTGGCCGACGGCTTTCGATCTTCGAAATCGAGCAATTCCATCATATTCGTGGGCAATGTCTTGCATTTTTTCGTCTTTTTTCGTTTAGAGTTGTCGCATTCCTTTGGGCGAGGTCGCTTCAACGACGCGGAGGCCGGAGGTGACGAATCGGATGTGATTGATGTCATTGAGATGGAATGACCGGATATATTAGAAGTAGTATTTGCTACTTCCGGATCTCCATTTGACGACTTTAGAGTGTCGCTCCTTTGTCTTGATCTTAGGATGACATGAGAGGACGATGTGATCGACTTCCAGGGCGTCTGCAATAGATTTGAAATGTTTTCTATCAACATTGGAAATATTCATGAAGAGAAACGATGGAAACGGAAGTGATGGAGACTTGGGAAGACTGGTACATTTAGATAGCTGTACTACAGTAGACCGTGGTCCCTCATTTGATGACATCACACGAAGGACCTTGATGCTCATGAGGAACGACTAAGTCTAATAATTTTATGCATTGTTGGAACTATTAAGTCGGCTGCTGTACCCCTAAGAATTATTATCCACATATTACAATCGCAGTGTGTTTTTGTCTGCGTGATTTACCTCCAAGGGTGGAAAAGAGAAAATCGACTGTTAATAAATAAATAGGATATATCCATATCAGATACCTTTAAATTATAATTGATTAACAAATTATCGTATAACATCACTTGATTCGTTGATTTTAACATAGATATTGGAGTTGGTAAATGGCTATTAGGGCTCACATGCCAATTGCCAGAGCCGACTCTGCCAAGAAGCGGGTAGACACTGGCACATGAAAATTTATCGAATGAATTTGAAGATGTATTCCGTAGAAATAATTGAGAGTACAGAATGCAATATCAGTAACCAAGATCTACATACTCTGCAACTTCCCTCATTTCCAACGACTGAGACACAGGAGAATAAATTTTTCTGACATTCAAATTCCCTGAAACCAAAGTATCACCAATCGGTACATCTCCATTTTCTTCGAATCGCACAACATTTGCTTCCTGTACTGCCATTTCCAAACTCATAAACTCAGTCTTTACTTCATCTAGCGTCGTTGATTCTAGACTCTCACCCCAGTCTTCCAATTCCAGTTGCCCGACTTCATCTCCAGGAACTATATCAACGGTTGAGCTGGCAATAAATTCACTATCACTTGGTACTCCTTTCTGTACAGTCTTCATTTTCTGCAAAAGCCAGAGTTTGACTTGTGCCAGAATGCGGAGTGATGCAACGTTAAGGCCATTTCGCCCTTTGGTGTTGTATTGAGCAAGGATTGAGAATATACTATCGGGTTTGGCTGAATGTGGAACAAGCGAAAGGACCCTGCTAGCAAAACTCACAAGTTCATTTGCCTTCATACGGTCAATATATGCCCAATATACTAGTGGGTGATCATCCGGAACATCCTACAAAAGAAACGAGGTCAGAGATTCAGACAAATACCAATGGCTACCCATTTCAGTTCTCCGCATAAAGATACGCACATCATCAGCGCTGAAAGGCCCTATACAATGGGCGTATTGATCTATCTGATGCATCAATTTCTCCATAAACGGTTTCTGCCATCGCCATCGTCTAACTATTCCTTTTGCAATTAGTTTGATATCATCCAACTTGTATTTATGTGACACCGCCAATTGTCGAGCACGTGGGTGTAGGAAGAGTGCTACAATGCAAAGATCGTGATCCAACGTAGACATGTAATGATTGTAGATACTCAAAACCTTGCTTTTGATATTCGTGTACCGTGCATCAACCAAAGCATCATTGGAGAGTGAATTGATGGTTTTTTCGCCAAGTCGGAGGAGTTCCAGGTAGGTTTCTGATAAAGTAAATTGACGTGTTTCGATAGCTTCGATCGCATCGGCGAATGGTTTTACCAAGGCTACAACAGCCTCGTTGTCTGCCCAATGTTGTGAATTTTCAATGACGTTAGAAACAGCTTTTGGTAAACCTTCTTGTGAAATCTCCGTCTCGTCGTGATTCGCTAGCGATATGATCCCCTCCTTATTTAGTAAAACAGACGCTGTGCTTTGATAGACTGAGTACATGCTGATCTTAGAATAGCCGCATAAGCCTGGAATATTCCTTTGTATCTGGAACTCCTTCAAACGGGAGTCCCAAATATGAGAACGGTTGAAAATGTTGATCAACACACTGTTATTTGTCAAAACGTCGGAGACCATTGCAAGTTTAGTGATGGCGGATACCATATTGTGCACTAAATGAACGGTACAGCCAAACGTTCCCAAGTGTGGGTAACTAAGAGAAGATATATAGGTAATGTAAAAATCTGAACATTGTATCGAATTAAGATTTAAATGATGACTTACGCTTCGGCCAACTTCTTTCTGGCGGATACCATGACCGATGGACTATCGGAAATAATCCAATCAAACTGTTTCATCTGCAAACCTAAACGTTTTAGACACTCCTCGACCGCAGTAACTATATTATCCGCGGTGTGACTTTCGGCAGACATATCTTCTAGCCCCAAAACCTGTACTGAACCTTCATGTAGCGCCAGGAATAACTATACATATTCATGTGCCCTTGTTGTCCATACATCTAATGCCAAAGTCATATTCTCCCGGCCAACCATGGAATCTGTTAACCCTGCCCACCATTGATTATGAAGCCGAGGTAAGTATTTCGTTACAAACTGCTTTCGGGATGGCGGATCATAACTGGGGCAGAGTTTTTGTAAAAATTCGATGAAATAATAATTTTCAAGTGTTTGGAATGGGATACCAGAAGTAACAATAAATTTTGTCAGACAATCATCTATATCCCATTTTTGGTCGGCTGTGAGTCTGCGGGTTGAAAATTCGGTCAATATAGATTGTTTTGGGACTTGTGAAATATGCGTATTTCTTGTCGAGGCCCCAACGGTGACGTCTGCATCATCGTCATTGCCATCGAATGAACTTTCTTCTGCTATTTTGCGCTTCTTTGTCTTTTGCAGTTCAAGTTTTTGATGCATCTCTGCACCTTGAAGTTTAAGGTCTGGGGAATCAGGAATTCTATGGAATTCATGGGAAAGATGGAACGCGTAAATTGACAACAGATTGGTAACCAGGACGACCTGCCAATCTGCCAATCTGCCGGTTCTGCCATTGGCACGTGCCACTTCAACCCTAATTATCATTCCGCATGCATTCTTGCCGCTGCAATGAATCAAAAATTCAGATGCGTCCAACCCAGCCCAACTCGCTACAAATGACTACGAGGTCTTAATTCCAAGTAGACAAAGTGAAAAGATAGTCAGTTCCTAAGAGTGCCACATCTTGCTTTCAATCAGCCCGCTTTCCACTTTGCTGTTCATTCAATTCCAGCCGAAAAGAATTACGGAGTCTGTCACAGTAAACGACCAAGGGTCCAAGATATACCCAAGGTGCATTGTTGTGAGTGAAACGAATATACAGGGTTTATGTATAGACACGTGATCAGACGTTGGTATTGTACGTAGCATATAAGGACAAGATGGGAACTGTATGGGAATCACGCAAATAGATCAATACACTGATATCACATTATATCCAATCCATCGCCCTTATTCTCTTAAGAGGTTATGAGCACCTAATCAGCTCTGAACTTCATCACAAGTCACAACAAAGCTAAATAAGAAACCTATCTCTACGAATTTCAACGAAAGCGGGAAAGAAATGTCGACAACGTCAAAGATCACTGTATTACGATATGATAACGACTACGCCGATTGGAAAGACTTATTCACAGGCTTGTTGAGAAGGAAGGAGTTGACATGGGTTTTGGAAGTGGATAAATGGAATAAAAGCTCAACTGCGTCAAGAAGAAACACGAGAAGCAGGACTAAGAAAGTTAAAGGCAGAACCAAGGATGGAGCAGAAATAGAAATCGAACTCGACGACGACGAAGACGACATCGATCCAGCAATTACCACCACTAGAGAGTACTTTGTTAAGGCAGAACAGTTAAAGGGCTATATACAGGAAACAGTATCCAAATCGATATGGAACAGCATCAAAAAGCTCGATAGCCCAAAGGACATGCTCGACCATTTAGACAAACTATTCCAACAATCGCCGGAAATTCGCGCGGAAAAAGCATATACTGAACTGAACAACTTACGATTTCGTTTCGGAAACTCGATTAAAGAGCACTTGTCAAACTTTGAAAAATTAGTAAATGACGTTGAAGAGGTCGAAGGTAAAATGGCAGATGCAAGAAAGAAAAGCTTATTTTGGTCAACCCTTGGAAACCATTTCTCAAACGCAAAAGAACACATCCTAAGCAGAGAGGAACTGGATGGAAAACGATTAAGCTTCGAAGAAATAAAGAAGTATCTAAGCAAATACGAAGATCGGATCAGCAACAAATGCACCGAAACAAGACCCCCGAAAACTGATCCACGTAACGGCCAACCGAACTCTTCAACCAGCAGACACACGAATTACGGATGTTACAGATGTGGGAGATCCAACCACATAGCTAAAAATTGCAAATTGCCGCCCAATGTCAAATGTGAAAATTGCGGCAAAGCAGGACACACCCAAGATGCCTGCCGTATCTTGAAATCGAACCGCAACCCTAGCTCATCCATCAACAACACCGAGGTAGAAACCCGACACAGCCAAGACGACGACGATGAGCCGGATGCAAAAGTTATAATGCTAACGGAAGGTGCCGTCTCAGCCAACTCAATTGGCAACGAATCACTTGTGAATTATGAGGACCTCTTCATTGACTCTGGCGCAACGAACAAATTTTTCAACAACCGACAATGGTTCACCAGACTGGAACATTACGACGGCGAAGTTACATCAAGCGATGCAGATAGCTCTCCAATGAAGATTGTCGGCATTGGCGATGCTGATATCCAGGTAACTGTCGATGGCAAAAGCAGAACGGTCCGCTTCAAAGATATCTACTACGTCCCTACATGCCGCAAAAATCTCATATCAATGGGAGAATTAGATCACATGGGTTTTAAGTTTACCGTAGGTAATGACCTGATGGAAATTTGGGATAACAGCAATAGCCGTGTGCTGTTACAAGCTAAACGTTCCAAGAACAATCTTTACAAAGTCAAGCTACAGCCGTCACTACCAGAAGTCCATAACGCTAACAAAATCAACCAAAGAGTTTCAGACACACCCCAACAACTGTGGCATCAACGTCTCGGCCACGTCAACCATGAATATCTTCGCCGCATGATCAGCGAAAAGTCAGTTGATGGTCTTGACAATGTTCAAATCAAAACCAAGGAGTTTTGTGAAGCATGTGTCCTAGGAAAGCAAGCTCGTCGACCGTTTCCAACCGGTAGACAAAAGGCGACAGATCACCTACAACGAGTACACATTGACATCATGGGGAAAATGCCTGCGGCCTCATTGGATGGAAATTGGTATTATCTAGTCATTGCCGATGAAGCCACACACTCAGTCTATGGTGTAGGCCTGAAACGAAAGAGTGATGCTTTTAAAGAATTCCAAACTTGGAAGGTAAGAATCGAAGTACAAAGTGGCAAGAAATTGAAAACATTAATCAGCGACGAAGGCACGGAATTCGATTCAAACCAATGGAAAAAGTTATGCAATGAAGATGGCATTCAACGTCTATTTACAGCGCCTTACACACCACAACAGAATGGGGTAGTTGAACGTTGGAATCGAGTCATAGTGGAATCTGCCCGCAGCATGATGGAAAATGCTAAATTAGGCCCTGAATTCTGGGAATATGCAGTTGATACAGCAATCTACCTCCGAAATCGCACTGTTTTCAAAGACAGCAACGCCACTCCATATGAACTAGTCAATCAATGCAAGCCGAACATCAGTCACCTCAGAATCTTCGGGTGCGATGCCTATTGCAAGGTCCTACCAGCGCCTACTAAATTCGAACCACGTTCTCGCAAGACAATCTTTGTTGGATACAGCCTCAATCACAAAGCATATAGATGCTATGATGCAACAGAAAGAAAATTACTCATTTCAAGAGATGTTCAATTTAATGAATGGAGTTTTGGGAATCGTCAAGAGATTCAAGAGAACGAACGCTTTGAATGGGAACGTAATCAAACTGACTCTGATTATGCTGAGGAATCTAGCGATGATGAGTATGTCTCCAATCAGGTAACGAGTGCTGGGATGAATGACAGAAGAATTACCCGCTCCGCTACCCGACAAGAGGCGAATATCATGGAATATCCACCAGAACCAACACATATCAAACAAGCGCTCGCCGACCCTGAAGAAGGAGAACACTGGCTGAATGCAATTACAGCTGAAATTGGAGCTTTAGAGACGAATGGTACTTGGGAGGTAGTCAATTTAGCCGATTTGCCACCAGGGACGAACATTATTGGATCAACAGTTGTGTGTAAGAGAAAATTTGATGAGAATGGAGTCTTATCGAGGTACAAGGCCAGACTCTGCGCCAAAGGTAATACTCAGGTAAAAGGAATTGATTATGACGAAACTTTCGCGCCTACAAGCTGTTGGCAATCAAACCGAGCTATTCTTGCTAAGGCTGCTGAACTTGATTTGGAGATACGACAGATAGATTTTGATAATGCTTTCACTCAAAGTGTTCTCAACGAAACGATTTACATGGCACCCCCTCCTGGTTACAATTTTCTTCAACCCGGTAAAGTGCTGAAGCTGAAGAAAGCTCTCTACGGACTAAAGCAAGCGGGGAGAGCTTGGAATCAATGTTTACGAGACGAACTAGTGAAAATAGGGTGCAAACAGTTAAAGTTAGACGGCGGAGTTTTCCAAATGAAGCGTGGGGAAGAATTCATGATGATTCCGAGCCATGTCGATGACCTGATTGTAGCATTCAGAGGTCAAAACTTATTTGACGAATTAAAAGCCAAGCTAATGACGAGATTCAAGATGAAGGATTTGGGGGAGCTGCGCCATTTTCTAGGAGTTAAAATCACAAGAGATCGAAATTGCCGCATCATTACTCTATCTCAAAGTCAATACATCGAATCTACTCTAAAGGAATTCAATATGCTGGATTGCAAAGGACGAGATTATCCAGGTCAAATCAAACTCACAAAGACAATGTCCCCTACAACTGACGAGGAAAAGATTGAAATGGTTACTACGCCGTACAGCCAAGCAGTCGGTAAACTCATGTATTTAGCCATCACCACTCGCCCTGACATAGCATACAGCGTCAACGAAGCCGCCAGATTTATGAGCAATCCGGGAAAAGAACATTGGTTGGAAGTAAAGAGAATTTTTCGATATTTGAAGGCCACAAAGGACTACGGGTTAGTTTATCAAGGTCGCGGAAATCGAACATCAACTGAAGTAACCGCATACACGGACGCTGACTGGGCAGGAGATGTTGATGACAGCAAATCAATCAGTGGTTATGTCGGAATGGTAGATGGAAATGTAGTTGCATGGAAAGCCAAAAAGCAAACTTGTGTCGCCAAATCAACTTGTCAAGCCGAATACATTGCAATGTCTGATGGAGTGGGAGAAGTGACTGGTTTGAAGAATCTCATTGCTGAACTTGATCTCGATGTTAGTCAACCCAAGTTACATGTCAAGTGCGACAACCAGGCCGCTATCACAATCACCAAAGATCCTCACTCAACGCCCACTTTACGCCATATTCGAATTGCCTACCACTTTATAAAAGATGAATATGCTAAAGGAAATTTCAGTTTGGAGTATTGTCAAACGAAAGATATGATTGCAGATATCATGACAAAGAAATTAGTCGGGGAGA